>CAMQGK010000052.1:1350000-1532500 GCA_947000775.1 Pterois miles | reverse complement strand
AACCGTCGCCCTCTCCTGGTTCATTCTGCTCATGTTGTGTATTTAGCACCTTTCAAACAAATCAAATGCACTTTAACGTGCTTTACAAGCAACATAATGACCAGTTACAGTTAACAGTTACTCAATGTAGTAAAATGCTGCTCAAACACAATGAGTAAAATACTATAAATAATAAAACCAGTAAAACTGTAAAACAATACATGAAAGCCAGTCCAAATAGATGGGTTTTAGTTTATGTTTAAAAATATCGATATTTTCATGTCTTTCTGTTCCTGCAGCTGCTGAAACGGCTGAAAGCAGCATCGCCTGATCGTTTTGTTCTGCTTTGTGGGATAACTATAAGAGGAGAACCGGAGGATCGGACGGGTCTCCCTGGTTCATAAACCAAACGAACTGAAAGAAAGAGAGGTAGTCTGGTGCATGGCCATGTAGTGCCTCATAAACTAATAAAAGAATGTGAAAGTCGATATGAAAACTATCAGGTAAGAAGACTTAAAAACAGGCGTAATCTGTGCTGTCTTCAGCACAACAGTAACAACAGACCAGACCTGCTAGTTAGAAACGCCTGACTCGGTGTCTCTAGGTTGCTGAGAACGAGAGGTTAATAATCCGGTTTGATTGATTGATTTGATTGTTCAGTACATGCAAGTAGAATTCCCCAAAGAAATATTATTATAACATCATAGGAAATGACATTAAATAAGATAAACTACAGTGATTTTATCTCATATTCAGAAAACTGTACATTTGTATCTAAAAGACTGCTTGGTAATTGATTGTGAAGGGCTTATGAAAAACATTTTCAATATTATTTTGGGGTGTTTTGTGCCTTTATTTGACAGACAGAAACAGGAAATGAGGGGACAGAGTAGGGAAATGACATGCAGCAAACCGGGGTCTCGTTGGGCTACCTCCAGGTCTGAAAGGTGAAGCCAACGCTGAAGTGGCTTCAACCTGCGTTCTCTCCGCCAGCCAGCAGGGGGCGACTCCTCTGAAGTCTGGTTGTATAGAAGTCTATGAGAAAATGATCCTCTTCCTCTCTGATTGATTACCTCAGTAAACACTGTCAACACCAGTTTCTGGTCTCAGTCTCTAGTTTCAGTCTTCTTCAGTACAGCAGGATGTTCATTTAGTAGATTATGGTCCATTTAGAGTCAGATAGACCAGAAAGCAGGGGAGGCTTTAGGGCGGGGCTACCTGGTGATTGACAGGTTGCTACCATGGCGTTGTCCATAGTGTTATCCTTTCGTCTTACTACTTTAACCCTTTCACACTGTGTTTTCAATTCATGAAAGTTGATGGGAACATTTTGGTGACCTAAAAATGTCTCCTCAGTGTTCGGTTACTTAGCTCCGCCCTCATGTGTCACTTCTGGTTGCAATGTGTGATGGCCGAACGGCGAACAGTCCACAAACCGGCGTGTGATGTCAAGGTGACTACGTTCACTTCGTACATACAGTCTATGGATACGCCATCATTTCTCGCAAGCTAATAAGATAAGATAAGATAAGATGAACCTTTATCAATCCCCGGAGGGAAATTTGGGATCAGAACAGACTTGGCTTTTTCTTAAAGAGACAGGCACTAAAGGAGGGTGAATACAGGGATATTCAGACAGGATGAGAAAAATAACTCTAAATAAATACATTTAAAGAATAAAATAAATTAACTAAAATAATTAAGTAAATATTTAAATGTTTTCGAACATTAAAAAAGGTAAACACCTTCATTCTAGTGGAAAAAAAAAAAAAAAAGATGGCGACGGCCGAAACGTGTAACTGGAGGCTTCAGAGCAGCAGTCCACAAGCCGCTGGGCTTCTTTCACAGTCTGTGGGTACAGGTGCTGAAACCTTCGTTTCAGACAGGGGGTGAACACAGGTGTATACAGACGGACGTCTCGGTGACTACATCCTCTTCTTATATACAGTCTACTTATTTTATTTACACACCTTTACAAAGTCAAAAATGTTAACTGGAACAATCTACAGTCAGACGAATCCGACTGTTTGTGCCGTTATTTCCTACCGATGTGCGCTGCAGATACAGCTGTCTCTCTGTGCAAACCCTCCCCTGCTCCGGTGGGTCTGCATCATTACACAACACCAGACCAGCAGAGGCCACGTCCTTCCTCTGCCAGTTCGCCGCGTAGACGTGATCCGTCTGCTCTCCACTCCGGCCAGCCTGGCTTTTCTGTGTACACGCTCTGAGCCCTGGAAAGCTTCTCAAGCTAAGTCATGGTGCAACACTGACTCACTGAGAAAGGGCATCGCAGCGGCGGTGCAGGAGGACGACGTGAGCTCCACACAACGAGGTGTTGCCCTGAATACATGCTGTAATCTGTGCTTTCAGACACAGAGCTGACTTTCTTCCACTCTGTAAGACACAATCAGTAAGAATCCACGGTTTTGTGAAAACAGCTTTTACAGTGATTTAGTGTTGGGCTCCGTGTCTGAACTCGTTGACTCTCACAGAAAGCCTCGCTTATTGATTCTGCTCCTCTCAGGTGAAAAGGGTTTTGGCCTGATTGTGCAGTAATCCTGTTTTCTTAACTGAGGACTTTGTGTGTGTGTGTGTGTGTGTGTGTGTGTGTGTGTGTGTGTGTGTGTGTGTGTGGATGATGATGATGATGCATATCTAGTATTTGTAATGTCAGAACAAAATATGATCATATTCATTTAAACTCTAATTACAGTAAAACAACATGGCTGCTATCATCCATCTGATCCGTCACACTGAAGGTGTAATAATGTTTCTCAGACCAGGTTTTCCAAAAACGTGCTTTTTGCTAGATGTACCTAATAAACTGGCAGCTGAGTATGATATGCACTGTTTCCATTTTATGCTATTTTATACTTCTACTCATAAGCTCACTAAATATTTAACTTTTTACTCCACTACAGGTAATTTAGTTCATATGGTTACTTTGCAAAATTAGATTATTATTACAAATTTTAAGTAAATGATGATACCTTATTATTGGTTAAGCAACCCAACAATATATAAAGTATTTAGACTGTTTATTCATTATAATACAATAATTCTGAAATGGGCCATTCTGCAAAATGAATACCTTTACTTTTGGTACTATGTTGATGCTAATACTTTTATACTTTTACTTAACACTGAAATGCAGGATTTTTTAACACTTGTACTTGCATTTCTGCACTGTGGTATTGCTGCTTTTGCTTAACTACATGATCTGAGTACTTCTTCCACCACTGGATGTACAGATACTGTATATGGAGCCCTGAAACACACACATCCCCCTTTACCAGCCCCGGCCTGAGAGTACACGTCTTGATTTACCACAGTTATCTCAGTCCCTCAGTCAGTGTACTCGTCTTTATCATCCAAAAAAATGAAATCAGGGGAAAAGGGAAAGAGAAACAAACCTGCATGCTGACTGTGGGAGGAAACAGGAGAACCTGGAGAAACCCCACACTAACACTGAAGGACCCTGAGGCGGGTTCGAACCTACGACCCTCTTCCTGGGAGGCGACAGTGCTAACCCTTATTACTCCTATTTATTCAACTGAACTTTCAATTTCTACTTCTGGGAGATTGAAGAAAAATAATTGAAAAGCTTTTCTCTTTTGCCAAACTGATCGGAGGTTAAAGCAAATGTACAAAGAATTATATTTATATTTTACACTTTTTACATTTGAATTATTTAACTAATCATGTTGTTTAAATCTATAGCTTTTGCCTTGTCAGTGCTGTGACTCCATATATACCCTACTGTATATACAGCCTACTGGACGTGTCCTTGTTTGCCAGTGAAAGCTCTTTTTCCTCAGCATTAGAGCAGAGCATGTAAACGCATCAACTAGCCGCTACACAATGAATAACTAAAGGATGGATAATTATGTATTTACTGTTTTCAGCACAAGTCATGAAAAATCTGTCTTCCAGTGTGGCCGAAGCTTTGAGACCAGGAAGTGTAGTCGCAGTGACAGGAAGTGGTTGAAAACAAGGGAAGCCGTTGAGGGAGGAATAAATCACGGCCCTCGTGACAGTGTTTTTGTCTTCTTGTGTCTGATGGTCTGTAGGGGGTGACACTGACCTCAGGCTATTCCTGCCTGCTGTTTTTTAGCAGAAGACGGGCTGGAAATGCAATGGCAGCTGCCTTTGGCTTCATTTCCTTCAGTAGCCGAGTCCAACGTCTCCAGTTCATCAGAGACGAGTGGAGCAGGAGGAACACAGGGGAACATCTGGAAAAAGGGGGAATATTTGAGAGTAAATGCAAAAAGCAGCAGGTACACAATGGACATTTTGGCTAGTATGAAATGCGTCAGTGTTAGCAGGCTTCTGGGTTTCGCTTTGATTTCCCTCCCAAGAAAATTCATTATTTGCTGGTGTGTGCCAGACAGTTGCACGGTTGTCTTCAAAGAGATGACTCTCTGTTTCTTTCTGCTAGTCAAAGCTGGACTCTGCTAATAGACCGGCGAAGGCCGTGCACCTCTGAAACCACTGCATGCATCTTAGATTAATCGATCAATCTCTTTAACCTTTGAAGCACATAAAACACACACACACACACACACACACACACACACACACACACACACATATGTTATAAGCTGTAAATCACAGCATTAGAAAATATGTGGGGACATTTCTGAATCTGTTTTTCAGTCCTATTCCTTCTGCTTCCCGTCAGATATGATGATCATTTCATCTTGAACGCCACAGCTTCATAAGTGATATAGAAGCAGCTTATCTTTCCTCTTTCTGTGGAGCAGAAGTGTAAATGCTCCAAATATATCTGCTGCTTTTAACTGTTCAGGGACTCTGTTCTGACTTTTCAGATATTTCCTCCTTTTGCACTCTACGTATCACTCCTTCTCTGTGAAATGACGAGACTAACGGACGACGTTCTTCTGTTTGACCCTGACGACGCCGTCTTCTCCCTCCCATTTCCTCTGTTGCTAAAGTTAGCCGCTGTCTTAGCTCCCCATATCAATGGAAAGATAACTCAGGAGGAAGCACTTCGCTTCGAGTTCTTTTCAGCCCCCGTGATGTGATCTGTAGTCTGATTAGCCTGTCTTATTTATTCTGTCTTTTATTTTGAAATGGATGGCGTTGTGACTGTGAGGGTATTTCCCGAGCCAGCGTCTCTGATCCTCTCATGATAATGCAGATATTAAAAGCGAAGCCACACTCAGGCTTTGTAATAAAGACGAGCAGGATCGTAACCGCCAGCTTCCTGCGGTGCTAACATCCGCTGCAACGTCCTGCGGTGCTAACATCCGCTGCAGCTTCCTGCGGTGCTAACATCCGCTGCAACTTCCTGCGGTGCTAACATCCGCTGCAACGTCCTGCGGTGCTAACATCCGCTGCAGCTTCCTGCGGTGCTAACATCCGCTGCAGCTTCCTGCGGTGCTAACATCCGCTGCAACGTCCTGCGGTGCTAACATCCGCTGCAACGTCCTGCGGTGCTAACATCCGCTGCAGCTTCCTGCGGTGCTAACATCCGCTGCAACGTCCTGCGGTGCTAACATCCGCTGCAGCTTCCTGCGGTGCAGCTTCCTGCGGTGCTAACATCCGCTGCAGCGCTAACATCCGCTGCAGCGTCCTGCAGTGCTAACAGCCGCTGCAGCGTCATGCGGTGCTAACATCCGCTGCAGCTTCCTGCGGTGCTAACATCCGCTGCAACGTCCTGCGGTGCTAACATCCGCTGCAGCATCCTGCGGTGCTAACATCCGCTGCAGCTTCCTGCGGTGCTAACATCCGCTGCAGCTTCCTGCGGTGCTAACATCCGCTGCAGCGTCCTGCGGTGCAGCTTCCTGTGGTGCAGCTTCCTGTGGTGCAGCTTCCTGCGGCGCTAACATCCGCTGCAGCGTCCTGCGGTGCAGCTTCCTGTGGTGCAGCTTCCTGCGGCGCTAACATCCGCTGCAGCGTCCTGCGGTGCAGCTTCCTGTGGTGCAGCTTCCTGTGGTGCAGCTTCCTGCGGCGCTAACATCCACTGCAGCGTCCTGCGGTGCAGCTTCCTGTGGTGCAGCTTCCTGTGGTGCAGCTTCCTGTGGTGCAGCTTCCTGCGGCGCTAACATCCGCTGCAGCGTCCTGCGGTGCAGCTTCCTGTGGTGCAGCTTCCTGCGGCGCTAACATCCGCTGCAGCGTCCTGCGTTTCTGAGCTGGTGCAGGTAATAGTGATGTGCATTTGTTTGTCCACGCATTGAGATCTTGACGTCGTTTAGAGCCAGAGTCTGCGCAGTTGTGATCGGAGGGGCTGGAGTTGCAGTATCGAGGTCCCGCCCACAAACCCGCCTGAGCCAATCATGAGCTGAGCAGAGCTGCAGCTTGCTAGCATGAGCCACCTAGCTGCTACGTTAGCACCACAGTAGCTATTAGGCTAAAAAGACACAATAACTCCCTGTAATATCTCTATAACTACATTTATGATCAAACTGACATAAGTTCTGTTACAGACAGTGACAGTTAAAGTTATGTCTCGTCAATCATGACGCCTCGTCTTTTTGTATAACTAACTAATAAATAACTGATTAAAATCCATCCATCCATCCATCGTCAACCGCTTGTCCCGTTAGGGGTCTCGGGGGGCTGGAGCCGATCCCAGCTAGCATTGGGCGAAGGCGGCGTTCACCCTGGACAGGTCTCCAGTCCATCACAGGGCACATAGAGACAGACAACATAGAGACAGACAACCATTCACACTCACATTCACACCGGGACATTTAGAGTCATCAATTAACCTAAACAGCATGTCTTTGCACTGTGGGAGGAAGCCGGAGTACCCGGAGAAAACCCACGCTGACACGGGGAGAACATGCAAACTCCACACAGAAGAGTCCCAAGCCGGAACCACTGCACCACCGTGCAGCCACTGATTAAAATTTATCAGAAAAACAACACTTGAACATACAGCAGGGTGCTAAGAGCTACCTATAAGGACAGAAATCAATCTTGGTGAACAATGTATTTGATGTGTACTTTTTAGTTTGGTCCATGTCCCATCCACTGACATGGGCGGGGTTTATGACCTATCCTGCAGCCAACCGCCAGCGGCCGATCGAGATGTTTTGGCTTCTCGTTTGGGGTCGTGTTTAGACGGTAACTTTACCTCTAAATTGTGGTAAATGGCCGGACAAGTTGAAAATATTAGATATAGAAATACAGTGAGTAGAGCAGTTGTTAGCCCTGTTAGCCCTGTTAGCGCTAACAGGCAATCCAAATGCTCCCAGTCTTGCATTTAGCTTGTTTAAAATAATTAAATAATTTAATTATTAGATAAATAAAAAATTAAAATTGTAACTATAAAAAATATATTTACATATTGTAAAGATGAATGCAAGTATTGGGTGAGGAGGGAGACATTGGATCATAAATGAAGGGCAAAAATAAAAATCCGTACGCTGTGCTGGGTCACCGTCCACCTTTTTCACAAGCAGAATCAAGTTCGTGTGAATACATACACGGAACTTTTATTCCTCAAAATGAGCATCCAGAGTGTTGGCCAACGGAGGGTCAACTCAACCTGGAGCGAAGTTTGAGAGTGAAAATAAGCCATCGGTTGTCATGGATGTTGGTGAAGTATCTGCTGTGTTAGGAGTCCAAGGACAGGAAAACAGGGTGATAAGTCTTCTGCTGTCGTCACACAAACAGAGGAGCTCGTTCCCGTGGAGCCCAGACCAGAGACGAGTGTTTTGGACAAGGAAGAGCCTCGAGCAACAGGAACGTCATTCGAGTTCCAGCCGCTAAAATGAACCTCGGGCTGCTGCTTGTTGACCTCGGCTCGTCTGGGAGGGCCTGAACACAATTTCAGGAAGATTTTCTGCTCATTAGGTACAGATAGCTGCTGTGTTCATACCGCTCGGTGCTGTTGATGCCTCCCTTTACCACCTGAATGCCTTGTAATCGGAGGGAAACCTGAGGTCACCAGCTGGTTACAGCGTGAATTCACAGACGTGGTGGAATCTGTGGACGGGGGCGGGGCGGGGCAGTAACTGCACTGTCTGGCAGTGTACATTTAATACAAGGGCTGTACGATCGGGGGGTGGATGGGGGGATTAGTAAGCATAGGAACAAGCCTTTATCACAGGGGGAGACCTTTCACCGAGGGCTTGGCTTTGTGGGCGGAATGAGAGGAATACTTTAGGTTTCCCTCCTCAATGAGAAAGTGCATTCCTCTTTTTGTCACCACTTCAAAAACAAGTGGTGTGCTTTGCATTTTGCAGTCGTGTGGTTTTTAGAGCTGCGCCTTTGGTGCCTTACTAGGCAACGAAAAGACAGAACTGGAAAACAAGCTTTGTCTGAATTTGTCAGTCCAGGTGGGATAGAAAAGGCCAGCGTGGTTCGATAAATCTCAGGCCTTGTGTCATCGTGGGGTAGAAAAGGTATTTTTGACCTTTGGGACAAGGCGAGTCTACACAAAGATATGTTGAAGAGGAATTAGAGGTTAAATCAACTTAATGCCAATGGGAGGCCACTGACACTCCATCTATCAATCACATGCCATATGTCAGTGCATTCCTATAGTTAGAAAGCAGCACTTCCTGGTCCAGCGCTGCTGCAAGCACAGCTGTAGTCACCACCAGGTCAGACCAGCTACTATACTAAATTTTGGTGAGGAAAAACTGGCATGGCCATTTTCCAACGGGTCCCTTGACCTCTGACCTCAAGATATGTGAATGAAAATGGGTTCCCACCAGTTGCCTGATGCTCTGCAGTCTGCCTTGTTATGATTTGAGCATATTTGTGATGCTAAAGTCAGAACCTGTGAGGGTTTCTGGACAATATTTGTCATTGTTTTATGTTGTTAATTCATTTCCAATCATAAATATGTCTGTTTGCATAAAGTAGCATATTTGCCCACTCCCATTTTGATAAAAGTATTAAATACCTGACAAATCTCCTTTTAACGAACATTTTGAACAGATAAAAAAATTTGATTAATCGCAGTTAATCGGGATTAAATATGGACAGTCAAGCAATTGATTGACTGAATATTTTAATCAGCTGTATAGAGTTTTGGAGACCAGAGCTGAGATTTTGCTCCCTGAGTGTCAGTTTCAATAATTGTGCTTTATGTGTCATTTTAGTGTGTTGAAACGGTAATAATCAATCACACACAGTTGAACCTACAGGCGACCAGCAGCATTTGAACTGCAGGTCTTCTCTGATTTCTGATTGTATGAGGTTCGACAGGCCTGCAGGTCGCTCAGCAGATGTCACGTTGACCTGCAGCATTGTTGTCGTTGGGCTCAGTTCAGCGCTGTCATCGCTGCCGCCGCCGAGGCCTGAGTGATGTGCAGAGGGTGTGCTGCTCCGCTGCACTCTCTCCACTCATCCTGTCACCTTAAATAGGTGGAAAATTCTCTGGCTTAAAGGTGCATGCATTCCTCCCGCGGCGTCCGTCGGGATATTTAGAGCGCCGAGGCTTGTTGGGTTTCTCTGCCGGGCCAGCGTTGCTAAGCTAAACACTGACCTCCTCACACATACAGAAAACGTGGAAGATGCCTTGTTTGCTTTGAGAGGTGGTGTTTTCAGAGGCCGGCTCTCTTTTCTCCGGCGACTTGGCGATTAGCAGCTTGTTGCTCTCCCTTTCTCACTTTTCTGCTCTTCCCTTTCTCCGCCTCGCTGCAGTGACACCACCAGGCGAACACAGCCTCCTCCGATTCTACGCTCCACTTTCAGCTTGTCGACAGCATCGCCGCAAAACTTTTATACACAAACAGTGAGATGTCTGCAGTGCCGCTCGGTGCGGAGTACCTCTCCAAAATAGAAGCTGCTGGAATATCACCTGCATGTGTATATGTGTGGATTGCAAAATATGTCCAACAAGTTCCAGCTAATGTTTTGGTCCACAGTCCTACTTTTCCTATGAAAAGCTCAGAAAATCCCCTTGTCTCCACTAGTTACACAGATTTCATGTTGAAAAATAGGCAGATCCTTTACTACACAGTGAAACAACAACCAGGAATTTAGTGGAATCAACAAATCTTTTGTCACTAATACACATACTGTACTTTTATTACTGTTTTTATTACTTTTGTTGTAATTATTAAGGTCAAGGTAATTCAAGTGAAAAATCATACTTTTTATTGTTGTAGTTCACTTGACGTGAAGTCCTTTGACTTCAAATGATGAGTTTAATAAACAGACTGTATATAAGAAGTGCATGTCGTCACTGTGACACCACCCACTGGTTTGTGGGCTGCTGCTGGACCCTCAAGTTCGGCCATCTTGGGTTTTGCAACCAGAAGTGACATATGAGGGTGGAGCTAAGATAAGATAAGATAAGACGAACCTTTATTAATCCCTGGAGGGAAATTTGGGACAGCACAACCAAACACTGAATACCACAATTTTAGACCACAATGTCATAATTAACTTTCATGAACTGAAAACACACAATGAAAGGGTTAAAGTTGTAAGATGAAAACACATACCCAGACCAGACAACGCCATGGTAACGACCTGTCAATCACAAGGTAGCCCCTCCCTAAAGCATCCCCGCCTTTACTAAATGAACGTTATGCTGTATTAAAGACTTGAAACTAGTGATTGAGACCAGAAACAGATGTTTACTGAGGTAATAAATCAGAGAGGAGGATCATTTTCTCTCAGACTTCAATCAGACGTCTTTTTGAATCAGAGCAGTTGCCCCCTGCTGGATATTAGAGAGAAGGCAAGTTTCAGGTACTGCCAATGCACTTGTGAAGAGGACCCGCTCCCTGTGTAGATATTATGAAGGACTGAATTCCTATTTAATCTGCTAACAGATCCCCCGAAATATTACACACTGTTCCTTTAATGCATTCAACTTATTAGCTTTTATCTCAAATTCCTCACACTTGCACTTGGTTTTACGGATGATTCAAATTGAGTTGACTCACATTGTTATGGCAGCAGGGAAAGAGCTTTAATTTGAACCAGCATAAAATTAATATATGTAATATCACACAAACGACCCTTGAAATGAGCTAATTTACACAGAAAACATTATTTCAGAAACACTTGTTTAATGGCAGTAATGGTATAAAGGCCACTAAAGTCAAACAATGTCTCTCCTGTAAGAGAAAGGAAAGATTATTTTCTTTTACATGCAATTGTGCATTTGTGATTGTGCACATACAGATATGCAAACCTGCATAAACTCTGTACATGCGAGCACCTGTGCACGCAAGGCAGCTTATCTGCTCCCTGAGGGCGAGCACGCCACCCTCCTGCAGCAGAGCTGCTACCGGTATTGGAGAATGCCAAGTGTTTGCGTCTCAAGGCGTTCATATTAGGGCGGCACATCTCTTACTTGTCACTTCAAACGGAGCGTCGGGCAGCCAGGGTTTCATCTGGCTGTCGTCGGCGCAGACGATTGGAGAAGAATGCCGCCCTAAAAATAGACCGCCGTGTCATGCTCACAGAGACCGACGGAGGCCAGATGACACCATTCTGTGCCAAATTGCTGTTATTAAAATGCCTGGATCCCGAACGGCGGGGGGCACTTTGAGCTGGCTGCGAGGGGGTGATGGTGTATGTGGCTGCAGCCTCTGCAAAGGGGCACGAAGGGTGTTTCGTCACACCGAGGGAGATGTTTGTGCGCTTCCTTATCAGCGCAGATTTTTGGCATTGCTGGTGGTGGAGTTCATTCTTCGTTCTCACTCTGCCTGCAGAGCTGAAGATGTTTTTCCACAACGGGATGGCAAGTGGAATCATATGATGAGTGCTTAATGGCCCTCCAGTTACCACTGTACTATATCACTGCCTCTCCCCGATGAATGAGGCGTTCATAGGGCAGAAACTTATTATTACTGCAGTATTAGTCCTTTGATCTCCCTGCAGTTTGAACCCTGGAGTTTTTTAGGGGGGGGTGGCTTGTCAAAATAGCTTTGCAGATGGGATCGGGCCTGGTCTTGCCCCGACTATGGGGAGAGGAGGCCTGAAGGTGTTGCAGAGGAAGACAGGAAAACCTGGCTACAGAGGCATCGCACTGCAGTTTCACGGACCTCACAGAGGAAATCATTTCTTATCTTATACCTGCAACTAATCTGTTGGTGGTTCGTCAGCAGGCCGTCTCTTGTGATTACTGTGGGTTAAACTGTCTTCACATACTGCATGAAGTGGGGCCCTGAATGCAAACGCGCCGGCCTTGAATCCCTCCTCGAGAGCCACAGTAAAACACGAGATGTCGTTCTCGGCCAGGACATTCCTCCAGTAATGACAAAGGCAACCGGCGAGCCCCACGGTGAAACACGAAGAGGGAGATGAAGGGAACAGAGAGCAGGACGGAGTCAGAGAGGTGAATAGGTCGATTGGGAGGAGTGGCGGGCGGAGGACGACCCTCACCACCACCAGGCCTGTCTGTCTAGTGCTTCAAGGTCAGGTCTAGCAGGCCACAAACAGGACTGTTGACAGGAAAATTTGTTGCTTTGATTTGACCCTTTCTGCTCCCTTTTTGTCGTCTCTCCTGTTGGCCTACCTGGCTCTCCTTCCACCCTCCCATCTTCCATCGGTGTGTCTGGCACATCCCAGTTCTCATTGTGCCGGCTGAGCCGCTGGCCCTCTGGAAGATCTGCATTAGCATGTTGTTTTTATATAGCAGCAAGCGGAGGCATGCGGAGTCTCTTTTGAACTGCTTCGGCAAACAGATGGAGGTTTTCACGCCGCCTTTATGAGATTAAGTGAAACATTCCCATAAAAAAAAGAAAGACATCTCCCCGTGTCCCTCCACTGTCTCACTTTCTTCCCGTCTTCTTGCCCCTCTCTTTCTTTCTGTCTTTGTCTCTGCCTCGTTGACTTTTTTCTGGTTCGCCTCAGGCTTGGGCAAGGGCACGCTGCTGCTGAAAGTGAAGTGGAAAGTCGACAGGTTTGTGTTACCAATAACTACTTCCCCAGGCAAGCGAGCACCAAGCATCTCCCAGAGTTCAGAGCAAACAGGTCTTGTGAGTCCGACACTGCAGGCGAAGGGAGCGAGTTTTCGTTTCTCCTCTGCAGTATGAACCTGTTTAACTCTGACTCGGTTAGTGCCAAGTTGCCCCCCCCACCCCTGCTTTGGCTTTTAACAGGGGTTTGACAAAACAGATTCACAGGGCAAACAGTGAGGCTCTACAGTATATAATTCACTAGGACACAATGAGACTATTTAGACTCTGATTTTTCTGGGGTAAACGCCTAGCAGCTATTAAGCCTTCTTATTTGATATTTTGTGTTTGTTTTTTGTTTTGTTTTTATGGTGACCCACATTTCATGAGAATTTGTTTTAGAGGCCAGATTTCATTCAGAAAGTCAAACTCTGTACATGTGAGCTGTACAGACTTACCCACAATCCTTTTTGGTGGTGAGCAAACATCTTACGGTGTCGTGGTCCGTCAGTCCACCACTTTGGTCCAGACGGAAACACCTCAGCAACTATTGGATGGATTTCCAGGACTTTAATAGACATTCATGACCTTCGGTGATCCAGTTACTTTTTTTTCCAGCACCATCATGAGTTTCACACTTGTGGTTTTGAACTTTTGAAATTCCACAAAAAAAAGTTGAAATTAGGCACGTTTCAACGAACTGGTCGGAAGCGAATAAACGCATGGCGTACGCATGGCTGTAATCTGCCAATAAACAGAGTGGAAGTAAAGGGACAAAACTGGGAGCAAAAGATCGGCTCGGCCATCCAACCATCTACGAGAGACAAATGGAGAGAGGTCTTCAGGGATTTGTTTCAACTGGGCAATTTTTAATTGATCTTTCATGTCAGTTAATATTAGCCATGTTTCTTGCTGTCCAGAGACAAAGATAAGGATTCACAGGTTATGGGAATATCCGGACAGACGCCAACAGCGAAAACAGCTGATCAGTCATGTGAGTTAAATGTTCGCAAAGCCACCAGACTGCATTCACAGAAACAGTCATTTTACCTCGCAGAACGCCCAAGTAAATATTCATACACGGACCCGCCCCTTTAAAGGTGCTGTTGATAATATTGATAACATTCAGCCACTAGATGTCTCATACTCCCCTCCCCCAATTCATTACATTTCCTTCACAACAAGTCGTTGCCGGCCGCTTCAGTCTCAGCCATTTATCTGTTTCACCACGTGATACCAACGTTGTTTCACTATTGGCTCAGAAGTCTCGTTAGAAGTGGGAACCAAACGTCAGATATCCTCCACAGACACTAACAAAACATTCATTTTGGACCCGCCAACATTTCTGAAATGAATAAGTCACAATCACAATAGTTTTTTCAGGTAAGGCCATACTTTTATTTGGCGCCTTTTTAAAAGCTGTGTGGATGCAGTATTTTTAAAATAATGTTCATCTACATAGTAATGTTATCAATAAGACCTCTATGTTGTCTCTGGGCTCTGAGCTCTTCTTCCACCACTGCCAATAAATGATTGACATGCGTTTCCATTGTTGCAGCCACCATTTGAACTAATAAAATAAAATCTCTGAATATTAACTGAGGTGTGAACCAGTAGTTGTAAAATCATTTTTTTCACTACTGCTTGTAAATAGCTTCTATAAACCTCAAACATATTCTTCATAAACAAACGACACACTGATTTAACTGAAATGTTCATGCGTGAGTCAGAATGTAACGCTCAGTATTTGTGAAATCTGACAAAATGGTGCATTTGTTCAACTTCATTTGTGTCTACCTGGTTTACAGACAGTGTGTGTGTGTGTGTGTGTGTGTGTGTGTGTGTGTGTGTGTGTGTGTGTGTGTGTGTGTGTGTGTGTGTGTGTGTGTGTGTGTGTGTGTGTGTGTGTGTGTGTTGCTCTGCAGAAAGACAGGGCTTACTGCTCGGCCTGTTCCAAGAATGAATTCCTGGAGGCTTACAAGAGCTGTTGAATGAGATGGAGGGCTCAGGGCAGGAATGATGGGAGGGGAGGGAGGAGGGAGGAGGGCTGTCAGGCTCTCACTTACAGGCCTGATTAAATAACAGGATGCTTTATGAAAACAAGAACATTATCTGCCTCTTAAAAGGCTGGGAAAGGCCTTCTAATTGGCTTCCCCTGAGTCTCTGTGTTGCCGCCCGTCGGTGAGAGGAAAAACTCCTCCGCCAGGCCACAAACTGAGAGAAATGATGCAGGACTCTTTCCTCCTGTAGTCTCATCGCTGCCATAGGAATGTATCAACATACTGACACCAGGCCGACATGAAGAGCGTCTTTTTCCACTCAGAGGAGGATTATTCCGGCCTGAATCTCTTGATTGAGTGCAATACAAAAAATAAAGCGATAACGGCTCCTCTGTGGGATCAGACTCTCATGTGGTGACTTTCACAGCTGAGATTTCGGAGGAAGAGAAATGCCTGTAGATGTGAGAGGACAGCGTTAGAGGTGGGGTTTGGTACGTTTGAGTTCCCAGAAGAGTCCGTACGTCCACAGGCCGAACTCTTTACATCTCTTGCATGTAACTCTGGTAGTTGTACTTAACTATTCGTATTACAGTCACGTGCTGCTGTGATCAAAGCATATCTTCATAGTTACAGCTGTAATTAATTTTCAGAGTATTTCATATGCATAAATAGGTTTTGTTGTAATAGAGATTGTGTTCTGAGTGAAAATTACAGCTCTGCACCTCTGGCCGATCACAGGTGATTTCAGAGGGAGATATATGATGATGTGATGTCGCTTTTAGCTAAGCTAAGTCAGCTTTAGAGGTGCTGGTCGACAGCAACCCGATTCCCTTGTTTTCAGTCTTCATGCTAAGCTTAGCTAACGTTTCCTGGTTTCTAGCTTCATATTTAACATACAGATATGATCTTTTCTTTTTACGTTCATCAAGAAGGCGATTAACCGTCCGCCATGAAGAGTACAGCCGAGCCAAAACCAAGCATGGCCCGCCAGCTGTAACTACTCGATGTTTTCAAATCGTCATTACAGTAACAGAATGTTGATCCATATTTGATCAGCGCTGCCTGGTTTGATTGATCTGAGTTTGTGAGTGATTGACGGCTGCTCAGAGACCAGTACCATTAGGAGCACGAGCGTTAACCCCTTCAGTGCCGGCCATCCGGCGGGGCTGGACTGAAACGGTAGGTCACACGGTGGCGAGTCTCTAAATGACCTCTGTCACCTCCAGACAGGCAGATCAGGTTCATTACTTCTTTCCAGTGTGTGTGTGTGTGTGTGTGTGTTATCCAGGATGAATGGGAGTTTATAAGGAGGAGGTGTGTGTGATTCAGCCCCCCCCCCCCCCCGGCTCAATACTTTTCTCACCTGCCTTAACATGCCCCCCCCCCCCCCCCCCCCAGCGGCCCCACATCAAAGTACCCATGTGAGTAATGGATACTCAGCAGGGCCACACCCTTCCCTCCTTCCCTCCTTCCCTCCTTCCCTCCTTCCCTCCTCCCCTCCTCCCCTCCTTCCCTCCTTCCCTCTTCCAACCAACTCAACTGCAGCTCAGTCAGCAGTGGGCACCCGGCAATCACACAGCACACACACACACACACACACACACACACATACAGCAATTATTCACACACAACTAGACTTAAATATACAGCCTCCAAGCTATGTAAACAATATTTAAAGCAAAGCTGTGTTATTTTTGGTGTCACTTGCCAAACTATTTCAACATTTCTATAAGCATGCCACAAAAGAAGATAAAAGTAGAAAGAATGTGGGAGAAACCCAACTTTCCTGTGTCTTATCTCATGTTGTGGTCTTCGAATATTAACTGTCTAATAACTAGGGCTGTCAAAGTTAACTCCATAATAACGCAAATACGTTTTAATGCCTCTAATTTCTTTCACACATTAATGCAACTTGCGATTTTTAGGCTGTAGTTTTAAAGCTCGACTGACGACACTGCTCTCATGTGCAACTAGAAAACCATCAGTACCAACCATGTTACGCTGTCCTGTCAGGAAGCAGGTTAAATAACACTCCTAAGGTACACTAAATTTTGGTGAGGATAAACTGTCATGGCCATTTTCAGAGGGGTCCGTTGACCTTTGACCTCCAGATGTGTGGATGTAAATGGGTTCTCTGGGTCCCCACCAGTCTCCCCTTTACAGACATGCCCACTTTCTGATAGTCCCAGTCAGTCTGGATGTTGATAGGAGTATTAGATAACTGACAGATCTCCCTTCAAGGTTCATTTTGAACAGATAAAAAATGTGCAATGAATTTGCATTTAATCCTGATTAACTTTAGACAATCATGTGATTAATCAGATTAATTATTTTAATCATTTGACAGACCTACTGTAAATATTAATTATTAAACTAATTCTTTACACCATCCATAACTGGGAAATAGTAATAATTTAACTTTGCCAACCTATTAACAGTTGTTCCACTGTTGACTTTGTCCCTTTGCCATTAGATGATCCACATCACTTACAGGTGCAAGGCTATTAGAAATAAAAAATAAAAAAGAAATGCCTCCAGTCCACAAATTCATTCAAGTGTTTTCATCAGGTTAAAGTGATGAGAGCAAATGGTTCCTGTGTCTGTCCACAGCCGTTCCTTCCAGTCGTCACTTTAACCTGCACTGTGTGTAGTATAGTAGTATAGTAGTAGAGCTGGTTGGACAATTAAATTCATCTCAGTGTGGTTCTGTGGATGCTGATCGATCTGTCAGTCATCCCACCACTTTGGGCCAAATATCTCCATAACCAAATGATCTCAATTACCATTAAATGTTGACATTCATGATTCCCAGACTGGACGTGGTCCGACTGACTTTGGTGACCCCTGACCTGTCCTGCAGCACCAACATGAGGTTCGCATATGTGGTTTTTCCAGTGAAATTTCTCAACACATCCAGTAGATGGATTAATATGAAATCTGGAACAGACACACATTCATGTCCCCCTCAGGGTGAATCATAATAATGCTGGTGATCCTCTGACTTTTCATCAACATTTGTAATTAGTCAAATACTTTGGTTTATGAACAAGTACCTGCAAATCTCATGACATTCCCACCAGCCTCAGCCGTCCTTTGTGTTTAGTGTTAAGAATTAAAAGTTAGCATGCTAACATGCTAAACACTACCTCCATCAGTTAGAACTGTCATTGTCACCAATCTACCAGAGACGGACGAGTTTGATGTCTATGCTCATCATTTAACAGCTAAACTGACCAGTGGTTGAATCTCCAGACTGTCTGTGAGGTCCTGAAATCTCCTGTTGCCAATAAACAATGTACAAATCCTGAAGACTTAAAGGTGCTAAATATGAGATTGGGTGCCTCCGCACAGCTCTCAACATGGTGACAGCTGAGCCGGCAGCCTGCAGCTAACAGTGCTAACAGTGCTAACAGTGCAAAGTACAGAATCAATGCTGATAGAGTTAACAGTGTTAACCTGAGGGGGAACCGGAGGGTGGACGCTACTCCCCTGTGACGACACCATCCGTCAGGGTGGCGTTATCATTTGTAACCAACATCTGAGAGCAGTGCAGAGCAGCGGCCGTGAGCGAGCCAGTAGGGCACGCTCACATGCACTAACATGCTCACATGAAAGGCACGCACGGCCAGCACGGCGATGTCAACAAAGCACAGAGAAGCTGGGATTGCAACCCACACAGAGGGAGAGTCATTCTGTGCTCAGGTAGCCATTACTCCTCGATATCTTTACACAGCAAATAGCTGTTTGATGCTTTATTAAAGGGCCAGTGTGTAGTAGAGTTTCAGACTGTTTGATTCATCGGCCGATGTCTGAGCACATTAAGCCGATTATCAATTAATCAAACTGCCGTTCTACCAGCAGACCTCAGCAGTGTTGCCAACTTAGCGACTTAGTCGCTTTATTTAGCAACTTTTCAGACTTCTCTAACAACTGTTTTTCATAAAAGCGACTGGCGACAAATCTAGCGACTTTATGGTGTCATTGGAGACTTTTGGAGACTCTGTTGTGAAAGCAGGTATCTTCCTCTTCTCAACGAGCAGCGAGTGCTGCCGTTTATATTTATATATTTATACCGTATTTTTCACAGTATAAGGTGCACTTAAAGTCGCCCAGCTGTTTAACTCAGACACTGATGATGAAGGATGTGATGGATTTGAGGAAGAGGAATGAACTGAAAGTGAGTGTATTGTTTTGTATTTCATGTGTTACAGCTGAAAAATGTTGAGATGTCTTGAAGTTATTGAGTTATTAAATGAATTGAATAAAGTTTGACTTATCTGACCGTTTTGTTTCGCTTCATGCTCCTTATAATCCGGAAAGTGCGAAAAATACGGTGCTACCTCACATTAAATTGAATTCCCAGTTAAGCTTTGTGTCCGTAGCATCAGCTCCGACTACACCTGTTGTCAGTGCCCCCCGCGTTGCCCCCGTCTGCTCCTCATTTAGCCGTGCGGCGTGTCCCGGTGCCTCCGTAATGGTTCCAGTGTGCCGGGCCGGTCGGCAGAAATGACAGAGCAGAGGTCGGTTCAGACCTGGAGGCCCGGAGCTCTGTACTCTGTCATTAGACACTTTAATGCAGCAGCAGCACCACAGCCGACTCGCCTCACTCCTCTCCCTCTCCCTCCATCCTGCTCTTTTTTTCCTCTACCTCGTTCACTCTCACTCTTTATTCCCACACATATTATTCCATGGTATAATTTACTCATGCACTGAATGATGTGGATCGTCACGCTGGGAAAAGAGGAGTTAAATGGAGTCTGGTGGCATGTTTTAAAGAGGCAGGAAGGGTTATCGCAGACAGAGGAAGTGTAACATCAGCAGGTTTATGGCAGTGGCTGGTGTGTCACTATTATTATTATTTATTATTATAAAGATTTTCACTGTAGGGAAAGCCATGCTCACTAGTTAGCTTAGGCTGAGACTGAAATGTCTGTCCTGAAATGGCCATTTAGCTACAATTTAAAAAGAGTGAAACATTTGCTTTTTTCAATTCAAAACAAAACATCACCAAGAATTTTCTAGAAACATTTTCTAGTTACTACAGTGCTCAGTCCGGCCTTGTTCTGTTCGAGGTTTTCTAGTGTATGACAAATGCTGATGGCGCCATCGAGAACAAGGTTGCTGTAATTTCTCAATACAGTGTTCATGGCCTTTTTATAAAATAATTAGTGAGCTGTTTGTCATAACTTTTTTATTTGTGAACAAATATTATTAATGAAACATTATTTAAAAGTTTAGTTACATGTCCAGAAGAAGTAAAAGTTTAGATGAAGGCTGTGACATGTGTGAATAATAAATAAATCATTTAATTAGTCATAATAATGGTCCAAAATGATGATAAATTGCATAGTTTTGAGTCCGATTTTCTTGGGTGTGGAGCCTCAAACCAAATAGCTCCTAGTATCTTTTATTGATGTTATAAACTGAGAATATGTCTGTGCATAATGTGGAGGAGCATCCTGACTGGGACTCCTAAAACCTGAATGAAGAGCTCAAACCCCTCAGCTGTTTATTATATATATCCAGCCTACAGACATCCTGTAATATTTTATACGATACTTTAAGTATTAACACTATATGCAAACACGCCACCCTAACTCTATAATGTTCCAGTGGGAATATATTGGAGTCTACTATAGGAGAAGGATAACCCAAATATAGTGATATAAATATAATTATGACTGGCACAGTAAAACAAGCCTAAAGTCACAGGAGATTGCTGATACCGGCTAGTATGCACAGCAGCATGTGAATAAGGGGAGTACCAGCACTGGATGGCTCACTGTGAGAATAAATGACTTGCTCAGTCGGATATGTTGTTATGTTGATATGTTTAAAGTTTGTGTTTACTACCCCTTTAATACCCAGTTTTAAATCAAATCTGCTGTCAGAGGTCAAAGGTTACGAAGCTACTGGGTCATGGCTGGACTCTGAATATATTTCTGTAATCATAGAAGTTCAACTCATATAGCAGATGTTTCCCCGTGGCAAGACTGAATGTGTTCATGTGTGCCTGTGTAATATCCTCACTTTCCTCTCCGTTACGTCGGAACGTGGCTGCAGATGAAGGGATTCGCCGTCTGGGTTGAATTGGCCCGGCCGTGCCATCCGCACCACATTAAACCCGTGACAAACACTGAGACGCTAACAGACGAAGCCATCTTGTCAGATGACGTAAAAACCTTGGCACGTCCTCTCATGTGAAGTGAAGTCATGAGAGCAGCGTAGTTGGTTTCTGCCCCGCTGTGAACACGCCGTGATGCCGGACCTGGATCACAGACCAGCGTCAGCAGGGATGTAATCAGACAGGGCTGGCTGGCCCCGAAGGGCCACCCAACGCCGGGGAGGGCAGGTCGCTGGTTGGCTGAGACGAGCTGTGGTCAATGCTGCCGTCGGCCAAGTGCTGCTCGCAGTGAGGCAGAAACAGATTCTGTCACGGTATCAGACTTTATCATGGCCAAAATAATGCATGATAACCATATTAGATATTCCTTTATTAGTCCCACAGTGGGGAAATTCAGTTTTACACTCTGTTGTTCACACAGTACATATACATGTCAATGGAGAGATGTCAGAGTGAGGGGGCTGCTCCTGACAAGCGCCCAGAGCAGTTGGGGTTTTGGTGCCTTGCTCAGGGGCACCTCGGCAGTGCCCAAGAGGTAAACTGGCACCTCTCCAGCAACCAGTTGATCTTGGTCCATGGGGGACTTGAACCGGTGACCTCCGCGTCCTAACCCAAGTCCTTACAGACTGAGCTACTGCCACCCAATTATTGTGACAGGGAATCAATAATCAATAATGCTGATGAATTATTTGCTCCTGTCAGCTTCAGTAGGTGTTCAAAGCCACTATATGTTAAATTATCGGCGCTTTCAAAGTATTATTATTGAGGGCTTCTGAAGTTTTTGTTTGTAGACTCGTAGACGATGTTGGTGAAAACTGGTGCAGAGTATGTGACGTTTTCAGAGCGTTGATCTCAGTGTCCTCAGGCTGCATTCACACCAAATCAGGTTCCAATTTCACTGTTATCAGCTCATTAAATACAGAATATGTTACCGATCGCTGTACGCCTCATAGATGTGGGTCAGTAGGGGCTGCTACGCCTACTAATAAAACCACTTAATTAAGTTTCGGGGAAAAGACTGTTTTGGCATAAAATAACGGTTTAACCACCCACAACCTCCAGCCCATGTGGAGTTTCACACTGTCTGACTTCCGTATTCGCTCCTGTCATAACTACTACGGTCACTAGAGGTCGCTGTCATCTTCTTTTAGTCCTTCTCTCAATGGTTAACCATGTGAATGGGTGATAAAACCCAGTAGTAGGTGTAGTATGGCCCTACTGACCCACATCTATGAGACTTATAACAATGATAACACCTACTTAATGACCCGATAACAGTTTAATCAGCTGAGTCAGAAATCCTCCCGTTCATTTGAATGTCGTCATTTGTTGGTGCGTTTGGGCTGGATGGATGGATGAATAAAGGAAGTGTGGATTCAGTCGTAGTCTCAGAGAGGAGGTGGAGGGATACTGACTGTCAGCAGTTGACAGTGTGCTGATTGCTAGTCCTCTTTTACAGTTGGGGTGAGCTCTGCTCACACTGGAAAGTCCCTTGAGGCAAATCTGTGATTTGTGATGTTGTGCTACATAAATAAACTTGAATGGACCGGAAAAGTAAGAAAATCAAGAAAAATCAAGGTTAAATAGTTAGTATGCTGAAAATTCTGCTGATCTGCAGGAAAAGCTGCTCACAGCCACAAAAAAAGTCAAGCAAATTACAGTTGGGGGTGATACAGCTTCAGAAAGTACTGAATGCTTTGGAAAAGATTTTTGCTTCCTTTTTGCGAAATGTGATTGGCAATGGTACTCCAAAGCCACGGTTTGATGTGCATCATGGCATTAGGGCTGGGCGATATGGAGAAAATCCAACATCACTGAATACCTTGATCTCGATATTACAATGATATTGTAGAGTTGACTACTGGTGCTTTTACAAAATGTGATTTCTGATAAATAATCACCAGTAATGTGGATATAAGGACTAAGTGGGTGACGGCAAATAAAGGAACAGCTAGAACAGTCTGGTAAGGTCAGGAGATTATGTCACTTTACTGTAACGTAGCCTTTAAATCCAGGAAAAGACAACACTTATGCTTATATCCAAAATGTAAGATCTACCCCTCATATCACACTATCAATATGATATCAATATGTTGCCCAACTCAACATGCGGGGTCTGAAATTAGGACCAGCCAAATGAGGGTAATGGCCGGTGAAATCGTCTCTCTGGTTCTGTCCTCAGGTTGCTGGAAGCAGAAAGTCTTCCACTACCTGCTGCTGGTCTGAAATAATCACAGCAAAGCTTCACCCAAAGCAGACTGTAGCTGTCCGATCTGTTTGTTCGTTTCTCTGTTTACCTCTTTAAACCGCAGACATTTCCGACGCTACGGTTGTTAGTGTGTACTCAGATGTTGAATTGTCGAGCTGCGCCTCTGTAAAGGTGGGTGCTGTTTACCCACCACAGCGATGTCCGTCTCAGCTCCGACCATAACGGACCTGGAGATGTTGAAACCCTCGTGCTGGCAGTCTTCGTCTTGTTAGCGTCACGGCTCCTCACTGCACCATTAAAGGGTAAATATATCTTATATCAGTCATGTAATGAGATCTCTCGGGCCTCTTCCTCTTCCTCTGTGGCTCAGTAGAGGCAGGCGTACGACTTGGCAAACCCACTGTGGTATCACTACTGCTAATACTGCGATATAATAAGACCACAGTCATTTGGGAGGTATGTTATAACATATTCATGACCTGTAGGAGACGACTTGAAACTGCTGTGTGTTGGACCACAAGAGCAGGCTTCCCTGCTTTTATTACCTCGATTAGAGGACGTACAGGCTCAGTGCTGCGCGAGGGAACTTTTGAACCCCAGGTAAAGCAAATTCCCACATGTCAAAGATCCAGCTTTTTTTTCCCCTCCTATGTGACCGCACCCCGTTTAGGCCCATGCACGTACTACAATTACTGCTCTGATGAAACAGGGGAAAGGCTGCTGTACCACAGCTGGAAACCAGATCAAAGAGGATATGTACATTTTGTATTTGACCTCTTTCTGACCGTCAATACTACGGCCACCAGCGCTTCTGTGTTCTGTTGTTAACTCTCAACTGTGCGCTTCGTTGTGCACAAAAACTCACAAACTGTATGCACACAGACGGGCATTTAGTGCACACGTTTCCTTTAAAGCTTGGGTAGGCAGGTTGGAAGGAATGTTATTAAAAAGATGATATTCGCGGGGACCCATGAACCTGTTTTCATTCACATATCTGGAGGTCAGAGGTCAAGGGACCCCTTTGAAAATGGACAGAGCATCATTTAGCCTCTGTTGTGACAAGCTAGTTTTACATGGTTGGCACGAATGAAGTCCTGAAGTTTCCTAGTTTCACATGATGCCAGTATCTTCATTCTAGCTTTAAAACTGAGCTACAACCTAAAAATCACACGTTGGGTTAATGTGTTAAAGAAATTAGTGGTGTTAAACTGAATTTGCCTTAAAGCAGCAGTAGGTAGAATTGGAGCAAATGTGATTTTAAAAAAGTTATTTCATAAAACAGTCACTGTATACCTATCTGAGTAGAGCATGAGACAGGTAATCTGAAAAGAGTCATGTTCCTCGGTGTCCTCTGGTGATCCTCATGGCACCTGCAAGATTTCACAGACCGGAGGAAAACAACCAATCAGAGCTCATCTGGAGCCTCTGAGCAGCTGTCAATCACTCTATAACTCCGATCAAACAGTCAAACTCGGCAGCGCTGATCAAATATGAATCAATATTCTGTTACTGTGATGACTGTCATGGATGAAATGTTGTAGTTACTGTTTAGCTGTAAAATGTTTGCGACCCGGCAGCCATGTTGAGATCAGTTGATGAAACACCAAGCTCCGCCCACCAGCCGGAGCTCACGTTCTCAGAAATAGGAGAAATAGGCATTACAGTAATATTGATTCATATTTGATCAGCTCTGCCTAGTCTGACAGTTTGATTGATCACTAGTGATTGGCAGCTAGGAACGCCTTCTCTGAAATGAACTGTGATTGGCCAAAGTCTCCCGTCATGGGTGAGATGTTTTAAATGCTGAAAACAGGAGCAGAAGTCTAGTTTTCTCTCAGAGTTACAACATGCTGAATTTTTGCCCAACGATGCCAAAAATATTGGGCCCACCGCTGCTTTAACTCCAGATCTGCAGTTATTCTGTGTATATATTCTGTGTATATACAGTTTCCTCCTCGTTATACATCGACTTTCCCTTTAAGTGATCTGAGTCCAGTGTTGAGTCTTCTCATTGACTTGACTGATGGATCACCTGAGTGAGGCTTTTACCTGTATTTCTTTAGTGCGTGCGTGCGTGCGTGCGTGCGTGCGTGCGTGCGTGCGTGCGTGCGTGCGTGCGTGCGTGCGTGCGTGCGTGCGTGCGTGCGTGCGTGCGTGGCGTGCGTGCGTGCGTGCGTGCGTGCGTGCGTGCGTGCGTGCGTGCGTGCTCTTCCTAGGCTGGGTATTGTGTGTTTGACCTGGGTGATTAGAGCTTTAAACTTGTGTCTCCTCCTCATTAAGCTTTCCAGTTAACAGACGCTTGAGAGCATGTGATGAGATATTGATGAGAAGGCTGCCATTTCTTCTCTCTCCATCTTCTGGTGATGCTCCAGAAAGTATTTCTGGGTATTTTTTTGTTGTTTTTTGTTTTTTTTTTAGGGCATGCTGATAACAACAAGAGCGTTCAGAGAAACCTACACAGAGCAGAGCAGGCCTGATACACCTGACCACGTCAGGTCGTGTCTGGAAGGGAGCCCGCAAATTGCAAAATCTGATAAGATCTGAAAAAGCTCTGACAAGACTTGCTGCCTGACGACCTACCTTAACTCTTCAAGGTCAATGCCTAACCTTAACCATTCAAAGTCAAAAACCAAAACAAACTGCAGCAAGCTGAGACAAGAAAGTAGAACATGGCGGCAGGTCGGCGTGGATCCGACCTCCACCCTCCATGTTAAATCCAGCAGTAAACACTACACATCCAGTAAAGTATTAAAGGGTGGAGGGTGGGCGTGGATCCCACCTCCACCCTCCATGTTAAATCCAGCCTGGTAAACACTACACATCCAGTAAAGTATTAAAGGGTGGAGGGTGGGCGTGGATCCGACCTCCACCCTCCATGTTAAATCCAGCCTGGTAAACACTACACATCCAGTAAAGTATTAAAGGGTGGAGGGTGGGCGTGGGTCCGACCTCCACCCTCCATGTTAAATCCAGCCTGGTAAACACTACACATCCAGTAAAGGAGGGAAACACTTTGGAAAAGCAGAGCTAGACATCACGGCTAAAACTGCACGCTAACTCCGTCACGGACGGGAAACGTCATCGTACGGCGGTAACGTGCGGTCCGGCCGGCCGTCGCTCTCGTCTCCGTGGTCCGACGGGCCGACGCTACGACTGTAGAGCTCCATATACTGACATTTATGTTAAATGCATTCAGACGGCCCCGATGGAGCTGAACATGGATGGATAAAGAGGACGGAGCTGACGGAGAGCTAGAGACCTCCTTGGAGGAGTTAGAGGAAGTAGACACCTGGGACTATGGCCGCTTTTCAAAATAAATGTTAACTAAGGAAACTATACAGATTACAAATATGGAAATAAGATTGATCGGGTCATATTAACCAGAAGAATATGATATTACATGTCGCTTATGAATTAAAAAGAAAATACCACTAATTTGTGAGGAAAATGTCTTTATTATTTGATTTTTTTGGTTGCTGGAAAAATAAATTCATAAATAACTCTTGTCAATGACTTCAGGACATCTCTGACTACACACATGATGAAAATCAAATATTTTTTTTTCTACTTAATTTAGATATTTTCCAAAGTAAAAGTGGATCATTAGACATTTTGGTCTGGTGTTAAAAAAGTCAACAAAACTTGCAATAAATCATGATATCAAATCACAATCTGTATCGACTCGCCACCATGACACGTGGTAGTTTTGAATTTGGGATTGTATTGTCCCAGTGCTAACTGATGTGCCATCACGCTTGTTCAGACTTTCTCTTTAAATATTTTTTACTTTATTCCACACTGTAAAATGACATAATGAATATATGCAGACCGTCTGAGCCTGGTGTGAATACTGAATGTCCTTATTTGAATACTGGGACTTGTCCTTCAGCATGACAACTTTTCTTTTCACTCTCTGACATTAGAAAAAAGGTTAAAATCAGGCAGCAGATCTGCGCTGTGGCCTTCAGATTCCTGCTCACTCTTTTTAGTCAGTGTGGCCTCCAGACTCAGGTGGAAAGGTGGCAGGAGGAGCTGCTCTTTGGTCTGTTGTGAGGCCTGAGGCTCAGTGCATGACTGCCACCTAGTGACGGGTTACGACACAAAATGGACTGCTGTTGTCTGTATTCACATGAGCTGTCTGCTGTATAACTGGCCTCTGAAGGAGTGATATCCTGTGTTGCATGGGTGACAAGCTTCGTAGTGTATGAATCTAAAACTGCCCTTGTATGTTCTGCTTTTAACCATCGTCCCTCCTGTGTTGTGTCCTCAGGCTCGCATGGCGCTGAACAAAGGAGCTCAGGCTGTTATCTTTGACGTCAGCGATGATGCCAACGCTGCTGCTGAAGTGAGTGTGCAGCCTCAGCTACATTAACCTACAAAATGTGAAAAACCGAAAGCACACACACTCATGTTTCTGTCTTTCTCTTCCTGCTTTGGTTTGCACAACACACAGCTGCAAGAAACCGACTCCCTTCCCCGTCCAGTGGTGTTGGTGGAGGCGGAGGACGCGGAGGAGTTGATGGGTCTGGTCAACAAGAACGAGGAGGCCAAAGTTCGGATTGAGATCATGGTGGAGCAGCCCAGATGGGTAAGCACTGAAACACGTCAGCACACCTCTCTGGCTGCCCTTCCTTTGGTTGGAAGAAGAGGAACCCCAAAAAGGAGGAGGTCATGTAAAAGTTTATAATGATAGCTGAGACTATACTGGGGGGACTTGATGCTGGGCTGCTGTCCAGTGTAGAGAGGAGAGGGGTGGTTCCCTCACCCAGCCATGCCTCACATACGAGGCCTTTCCCATTCCCGAGGTTGTACCTCCTCGGTTCCTTTCCTCAATTCCTCTCCTCACATCTTAGTCCCTCCCACGGGAGATGCGAGCAGAGGAGACGAGTAATAGACGCGAGGAGAAAGGAGTCGAGGCCACAGGCGTTGAACAAATGTTGTCGTCATTATAAAGTGATGTCAAGTAAACAGGACATGTGGCATCTGTGTCAGATGAGCAGAACAGTGCTCATAACAGCTCATATGCTATATTTACTAATTCACTTCACAACATGGCATCACGGGACCAGAATGAACACACATTACTACCACAGATGTTTGTATGAAAAGTACTATACTATACAAATAAAGAGTGGTATCATCCATCCATCCATCCATCCATCCATCCATCCATCCATCCATCCATCCATCTATCTATCGATCTATCTGTAACTGCTCATCCCATTAGGGGTCGCGGGGGGCTGGAGCCGGTCCCATCTGGCACAGGGCGAAGGCAGGTTCACCCTGGGCAGGTCGCCAGTCCATCACAGGACACATGGCATTATACAGTATATATATATATATATATATATATATATATATATATATATATATATATATATATATATATATATATATATATATATATATATATATATATATATATATATGACTGAGTGATGAACTGTGTATTATCCTACATCCAACACACTCCTGTCCATCTATGTGACAACATGAAATACAGCAAATTCGAATGTAAGAGAATGTTCTTATTGATATAATAATTTGCTGCCAGCAGCTGTTTGCAGCTGTAAACATCATGATTATAGCAGCTGAACTGGATGTCGCCTACATTAGAACAGCGCCTTATGACGCGCTACACAAATGGTGAATGGCAGAAAGTTTGATCATCTTAAATAACTAACTGATGAAAACAAAGGGAACAGCTACAGTCGAGTCCCGCCATGGTTTCAGATCATTCTCGCTTCTCACTTCCGTAAAGGATCCACCGATGTATCCTCGCTCACAGCTCCTCCTCGATCTTCAGTCCTTGAGATGCATTTGAGGAATTGGGATGTCCTTGAAGATGGAGAGCTGAGATCAATTTCAGGGTCACAAGACGGAGGAGACGTCAGAGAAGACGGAGAAGTCAGGAAACAAGAAGCAGCTGCTGTCATCTTAAAGGACATTTCACAGATTCACAAGATCCGAAGCACAGAATCGCTGCTCTTATATGGATTTTATATGGATTTCTTACTAGCGGTGCACCGATCCCACTTTCTTGGTCTTGATATCGATGTCTGGGCTTGGGTATCGGCCGATACCGAGTACCGATCTGATACCGGTGTTTCATTAATAAGCTGTGTGCCTGTGTGTATCGATGCATCCATATGTCCAAAAGGTTTGAGTTATCTGTGAGAAGTCTATGAATTAATATAAATATTTTGCTCTCTTTCCACCTTCTGTTGCCTTTTCAGCCTCATTATGATGTGGGTATCCTGCTCACCATTGTCCTAGCCATTCTGACCATCGTCCTAATCTTCGCTTTCCGCTACAAGTGCAAGTCCAACAGGACCTGGGTGAGTGACAGCAGCAACGTTAGCCTGAAGCCTTTCAGTGCATTGTTTGGATCCACAGCTCAGCTGGAGATCCGTTAAATGTGTTTCTGACCCTCACACCTTGTGCATGCAGGACTCTGTCCATCAGCAGACCATGCGGGCCATTAGTCGACTAGAGACCAAAACCTACAGCTCCCAGAGCTGCTCGGGCTCCCAGCGCCACCGTGCGACCTGGGGGTCGGCCAGCAGCTCCAACTCCAGCCCTGTCTGTGCTATCTGCCTGGAGGACTTCCAGGACGGCCAGGTAAGAGGAGACCGAGGAAAGAAACGTACCATATCTGTAGATTTAACTGTACTTGTCAGCTGTTTATCCTCAAATATACGTCTTGTCTCACTTTCGTTCCAGCATTTGAGGATCATCTCCTGTGCTCATGAGTTCCACAAAGACTGCGTTGATCCTTGGCTGCTGCAACACCGCACTTGTCCCCTCTGCATGCACAACATCATGGGTGAGGAAAAGCATTATTTACAGCCAGGTTCTGGTAAAGAATGGGCACTGTGTGAAAGTATATCCTTGGCTTTAGTAGACCTGTACACTGAATAAGACGTTTTCAGATGCCTGAAAATGAAACTAGTGACTGAGACCATAAACTGATGTTTACAATGTTTACTGAGGTAATAAATCAGAGGAGGAGGATCATTTTCTAGAGACTTCTGTAGAACCAGAGGCGTCGCCCCCTGCTGGATATCAGAAAGATGTTTAAGTCACTTCAGCGTTGGCCTCACCTCTCAGACTTGGAGGATGCCCACAAAGACTCACTTCAAAATTGAGGCCTTCTTTTTCCATCCAGAAACTTGTGGCTCTCTTTTTCCAAAATGCTGCCAACAGATGAATTTGAATTTGAAATTTTGAATTTTGAATTTAGATTTTAAGAGATGTAATTTTACTGATAACATCTTGTTTAGGACAAGAACCAACCACATCTCTGAACCCTTTTTGAATCTGTTATGTTAAGTGTGTAATCAATAGAAATGCTGTTCCCCTGCAGTATTCTGTACATTCTGACTGCTGCCGTGGTTCACAGGGACGGAGCGGCAGGCCCAGAGGAACAGACTCCAGCAGAGTCCAGAGCAAAGCCAGGGTTTCCTGCACCCTCAGCCTTACAGTAGCCCACGCAACCACCCCTTCCCCCAGCATGCCATCCCTTTCTCTATGAGGCCCCACTATCCTCGTGGACCCTCTGGACCTTACCCATCTCTGGGCCACTACACCGGCCCTTCTTCCGTGGATGCCCAAACACTACGTTTCCTCGCCAGCAGGCCGCTTGCCTCTGGCTGTGGGTACCACCTTCCTGCAGAGGGTCCCGGGAGGCCCCACAGGATCGGAGCCAACTGCAGGACTTCTACCCACCACTACACGCCCCGTCGGTCCTGCCACAACTATCGCTCATCCTGCCCAGCCCAGCGCAGCGCGTCCAGCTCCAGACTGCACCACACCGCCTCCATCACACCACAGCCCCGTGGAGCACCGGCCCATAGCCGACAGGACGACGGCAGCTGCTCAGGTGGCAGCTACCACACGGAACGCAGCGGCTACTTGGCTGATGGGCCGGCGAGCGACTCCAGCTCAGGGCCGTGCCACGGCTCCTCCAGCGACTCGGTTCTCAACTGTACTGATGTGTCCCTGCAGGGGGTGTATGGCAGCTGGTCCACCTTCCGTAGCTCTCTGAGCAGTGACTACGATCCGTTTGTGTATTATGGGCCAGGTTCTGGGCACGCCCCTCGCAGGAACAGCCTGGAGGCAGGTGCCCAGGCCCGGCCCAGGTCTCTGGATTCTGTGGTGAACAAAGCGGGCTGCCCCGAAGAGCAGCCGCAGACTGTGTTCAGCCACATCCACTACCACCGCCACAGACACCACCACTATGAGGAGGGGGAGCACGGCCAGGGCCCGAGCAGAGGCTCGGACGAGGAACAGGGGGCCGCCGCTGCCGCTGCTGCAGCCGCACCTGCTGCTCTTGTCCTGGACAAAGACTCGCCTGTCAGCCCTCCTAAGCACAGCCCCTGCCAGTGCCCAAAGCCAGACTCCACAGACCGGCCCAGTCCCGGGACAGAGTGTCAGGACCATGACCCCGGCAGCCCTACGGGACCTCCTGTCTTGGTGTCCCCGATCCCTTTACAGCTTCAACCCCACTGCTGCCACCAGGGACACGGACACCCTCCCGCTCCTCTTGGGCGAGTGGGTGGCTGTGTGCTTGACGGCCCCTCCGTTCGCTTCCACCAGAGCCTCGATCTGCAGGACGACCATAGCATCCACATCCACTACGGTCAGGGCCCGGGCTTCTGCTGCTCCCCTCCTGAGCTGCACCCGGCCTTGCTCCCCATGCCCCTCATTCTGGACTCTGGGTGTATGGAGGACTGGCCTTGCTATGCCGGGGCCCATGTTGTGTGGCAGAAGAGGGTGCAGCAGGCCCGCTCAGAGCCTCAGCTCTTGGGGCCTGGGACCTCTATGGACAGGCCACCCTGCAGGTTCCACCACGGCCCTGCTGCTGAGCGCAACACAGACATTTGTTTGTACTGCCAAACATTACACCACAATCAGGGTGAGTGTCTCACTTGTTTATCTCTCATAACACGACCAGCTCTTCGGACTTAAAGGGATAGTTTGGGTGTTTTGAAGTGGTGTTGTATGAGGTACTTATCCACAGTCTGTTTCCTGCTGGTGCACATGTTTCAGCCACCTAAAATAAAGTCTCACCTAAAAAAATCAATATCATTTGAAGTGTACGCTGTATTTAGAATATTTTCGCCAGTTTACCTTGCCGTCAGACAGCTAGCTGATATCTATGCTCTCGCCAAAACAACCAGACTAATAAAATATAATTTTACATTGTGTTATTATGTTAGTTTAGAGTCACCAAAGTTACACAATAACAGCAGTAGACCAGTAGTAGCTTTGGTGAGAGCCTAGGTGGATACAACAGCGTCAGTTCCCCGTCGCAAAGGGCTGCCAGATGGCACGGTGAACAATTTCTCCAAGCTGGGAGCATACCGACCGATATCTACTGTCAGTTATACGCTGACTATGGATAAATACCTCATACAACACCACTTCAAAACTCCCAACCTAATCCCTATAAAAGAGAATTTACTTTTTATTACTTCTATTGGTGCTGATGATGTCGTACCAGAATATTTGGCAAGTTGTTGGAATATTACAGCGAAGTCGGACCGGGCAAGAAACGAGAGCAGTCAGGTGATCCGACAGGTCATCGAGCTACCCGTTAAGCCAGATCTTTGGGAACTGCTTCTTTATTTGGCGGTTAAAGGTACAGTGTGAAGGATCTGGTGACATCTAGTGGTGAGGTTGCATACGCCTACGACGGTGGCCCTATCTAGAGCCAGTGTTTGATTTGTCCACAGAGTGCTCCGGGGATGACCAGGGATTTTTGTCAGCCAACCGGGAAGTTCGCATCACCCTGGTTCCCTCGCTTTTGGATTATTACAGATAATAAGTTCTGTGGCAAACAGACTTTTATGATACTGACACATTTTGCTCAGCAAGATAATCTTCACGAATGAACACCACTTTTATGATTTTGAAGCATGAATGCAATCACCAGAAGTAAAAAAACTAACGTTAGGCTAAAGACGAGCTACCACGGTCACACGAGTGCGAGCATTAAACACAACGAGGCTGTAAAGCAGGATGAGCTGGTGTGATGATGTTTAGTTGTCTCATTTCACTACTTGTTAGCCACCACCGTCTCAAGGACACAGAAAGGCTTCAGAATTCATGAGTGGAGTATTTACTGATGTGTTTTATGTCGTAGAACAACACTTTAAAATCTCTTCAGCTTCTGTTAACCACAGGCCTTATTGTAGGCATCGAACTAGAAACCCATTCAAAACAACCTACTGGCTTCCAGACGGGGAGCCGGAAGAGATAAAATGCTAACTCATTTCCTCAGGACTCGTTCCTGTAGCACTCTATTCTGGGCTACTGTAGAGACGTGGCAGTTAGCTCAGTGAGGAGGTCCATATGTAGATATAAACGACTCATTTTAAGGTAACACAAAAACACAACAATGTGACCAAAGAAGACATACTTATTAATATTATGCCCTAAAGTTTGCACAATGTTCCTTTAAACTGTGAGTGCACCTGAAATGTCACTATGGAGACACAGTACAGAGTTCAACCAGGGAGTCAGTCTGTGACGGATGTCCACAGTGGGTATAAGTTTGGGTAAAACTTTTCTTTCTGATAAATTTTGCTAATCTGGGGTTTATTTACAATCTGTGTGTTCATCTGACCTCTTACGAGTATTCTATTACCAAAAGGAATGATGATGAGAAAACACAAACATGCTCTTTTTTTGTAGTCTATGTTTTTTATTATAATTGAAGATGACTTCAGCTGTTTGTGTCCACAGGATCAGAAGAGGAGTCTGGTGTTTGAGAACTTGTTGCATCCCGTTATTATCACGCTGCTACACAGGAGCCACAATGGACGAGCCTCTCATCGGCTACCGCTCTCATGTCTTCCACGTAATTCCACCAGCAATGCCTTCGTTTCAGACGATTCCTCAGCTGCCTCCACGATCCAGAGCTCACCAGAAATACTCTCAGCTGAGCCAGGTTGAAATGATTGTGATTAAATCATGCAGACATTTTAAAACCTTCATAACGTTGTATATGAAACATGTATTGGATGATTTTGGAGTTGCTGGGGAAACGACTCAAAGGGGAAAAGGTGTTTTTCTGTGTTTCTCCTCGTCAGTTATAGGAAGAATATTCATTAGCGATATCACAAGTTCCTATGCTCCTTAGTGACAAGCAACCAATGATCCTTGCTTCGGTCGTTGAGCCCTCATGAAGTGAGACTCCATCTCTGCGTCGCTCACTCTATTGCAAAATAACTTGATGTATGTTCGAGGTCCTTCCTTTCTTCGCCTTCCTTTGCTGAGTCCAGCCTCAGCTGAGAGAAGCGTTTCTCTCCAGCCTACCTCAGCTCAGAGAGAAAGGTCGACGCTCAGCCCCTCACACAGCGAGCATTCGCCGAGGTCGCTGAGCCTTGCATGGGCCTTGTTTTCATTATTTCAATAATGGCAGCTGTTTTCAACATGTTTGTTTGTGTTTTGGATCATTTTCTGTTTTTGTAGTCTGTAATGATTTTTTTTTAACCTTTCAAAACAAACCGGTTTGACTGAATTATGTCGTCGTCATTACAAGCTCTCGTTCTTTCCATTCTCTTGCCAGTAGTTATTTCGTAGTAGTTATGTTTGACCTCAGTGCTGTGTAAACCAATCGACTGGACTGTTGTCAGCCTATTAAAAAGCCGTTATCAGTCGCCGTAAGCCCCAAAGATGTGGGTCAATAGGAGCCTACTGCACCTACTAGTAGGTTTTATCATCTATTCACTTGGTAGATCACCAAAAGAAGGTAGTAAAGAACACGACGGTGACAGGAGCAGAAGTGGACATCAGGCTCTGTGGTACAGATGGTTTGAAACTATAAGAAGTGGTGACGATGGATAGAACACAAAACAGGGATTTCACCCTGGAGACCAGAGTCCCCATCATGTTCGAATCCAGCATGGACTCGTCTTTTTGTTCGTAACTATTTTAACCCAAAACACAATGTTTTTCCCTGAACTGAACTGTAAACTCTAAACCTAAAACAGGTGGTTTGTGTTAAAAACGTGAGAACATGTTAGAACGTGGTACTTTTAAGTTTCACTTTCACTTTTACAACGTAGTAGGTGTAGCAGGCCCCTAATGACCCACATCTATGGTGCTTATAGTGACTGATGACAGTCGAATCGGGTGCTTAAAGCCCCTCAAAGTGAACACACCTCGTCAGAAGGACGACAGCTGCATCCTCTGTTCGCCTAATTCATCACAAGGTTGTATTCTCCAAAAAAAGATATACCGTCTCATTGTCTTCCAGCAACTCAAGCTCTAGAAAAATGTTCTACGTTGCTGCCGTAGAAAAGATGTAGTGAGTGTTTAATGATGGAGTGAAGCCATGCTGGGTCGACCTTACAGTCCCTTCTGATGCCGTAGCACCAGCTTAACGAAAGCTTGGTGCGCCTTTCCCATGACTTCAAACTGTAATGGGTAGAACCTGAGAGATGTCTCAGGAACAATCACAAACACTGGAAAAATGGGAAGAGCTCACCTGGTAGACATACCTGAATTGGTAAAAGATGCTTTGTCGTATTAGATGTGCATCGCCGATCCCTGCTTTTGGGGCTTTGAAGGAAGATCCACTTTAAATCAGAAATCACATACAGTATTAAAAAAAAGATGAATTCAGATAAATCATGTTTAAAGGACCAGTGTGTAGCATTTAGGAGGATCTATTGGCAGAAATGGAATATAAGCCCTTCATATCTACATAGGGAGTGAGTCCTCTTCATGGAGTCCGCCATGTTTCTAAAACAGACAAACCAAACACTGTTAATTTTTCCTGCTTGGGCCAGAGTCCATAATGTTTCTTGCTCTCTTCATCACCACTCTCGCTCTCTTGCTTCACCACTCACTTTCCATGTACACACACTCTACATACACTCTCATACTTCAGACCTGTTTGATATTCACGAACAGAAACACGTTTCAGTTTGAATCATGTTAACACCTCTTAGTTTTGCCCTGATATTCTGGGTGTTTTGTAATCAGATGTCGCCTTAGCTTGGCCGGCTTCGTGGATTCAGTCACCAGCACCCCGAGATGCATGACACATTTTGGTCTGCTGTTGCTGTTCTCAATAAAACCACATTTGATTTAACTGTCATCAGATTTTATAAATTTAGCTAGTTTGGGCGTAGCCTCATTCAAATATTGTATGTCTCTATGCTAGCTAGCTGGCTAATAAGCTAAGCTAAGCAGCGGGAACTGTTGGTTGTGCCCTGAGCGAAGTGAAGTGACTGATTCATGGCAGGTTGATGTGATGGGTCACAATCATGGCCTAGAACTAACGTGGGTGACAGTAATGGATGCAGTTGTTTGATTGGCGCAAATAGTCCCCATCTGTGGATATGCACTATTTAATGATACAGCACAGTTTGATAAATTATAGTAAATTATGTCACTTTGAGAATCGCCGCTCTAGAGAGGGCCGTTTGTGCTTTCCAGCATGTCGGCACGCAGGAGAAGCTTCACGTCACCGTCAGACAGCGTTAGATCCTCCACACTGGTCCTTTAAATGCGTACCCATCCCTCCAGGATCAAGGTTTAAATCTCTGTTCCCTCCTCCTCCTGTTTTGGCCACTCAGGCTGACTGGCAGATAGAAAATGTGTTTATATCCCACAACTCTGAACACTTTAACTGCATAGGTACAAATCAAAGATGGCTCTTGTCTTGTTGGTGTAACCACAGACAGGCTAAATAATCTGAGATCAGAGGTAAGATAAGATAAGATGAACCTTTATTAATTAGTATAGGAGTTCTGTTAGAGCGTGGACTTTCCCTTAAAGGCTCAGCGAAAATGTGAAAGGATTTTTTCTTAGTAGTCAGACTTCAGATTCAGTTGAACAGCAGACAGATATCTTGTGGGTATTGCAATGTAACCAGTAGCACTTACTAAAGCCTCACATGTGCCTTATTCATTCACACTGTTCATAATCAGAAATCAGGAGCCTCCCAACACACTAAGCTCTTACCTGTCTAACCAAAGAAGCAAAATCTTGAACACAGTGAACTTCTAACATGTTGTGCCTTTTTTTCCTTAAACACTTAAATGTCAGAGTGAAATGTGCTTTGGATGAAGAGAGAGGACTTGCCAGAGTTGAAGTGGAAAAAACTCAATATTTTGGACAATCATGCAGAAATGTTCAGCTGCAGTCTCTTGTGCTAATACCTCACTCTGAACGTGTCAACGTCCTCCAGCTGAAGTATCAGGGTTCCCTCGTCTGTTGTTGTTCGTGCCCAAAGTCTCCAAGACTGAGATGGAAATGACTGAATAAAAGCAGCACTTTGGCTTGAGCAGATTTTATAATGATAAAAACAACATAAATCTCATAGTATTAATTTAAAACAAGCCCAGAACCGTCAGCACATGCAAAATAGCATTTAGTGATGCTGCAGAATATCTGATGTGATTTCATCCTGTTCAAGATCTTTCTCTTTGTTTCGTTTATGTGTTTGTTTTGTTATGTTTTGCAAGAATAATGAGCTGAAACTGCCTTTTCTATGAGTAAAAAAATATCCCTCCAGAACTTTAAGGGATATGTCAGTATATTTTGGATACTTTGTGTACAAAACGAGAACAAAAAACAAAAAAAAAAAACAAAAACAGAAATGAAATAGTGTTGTATTTTATATATAATAGAACATTTCAATATAGTGACATGTCACTAATATATTTATTTACTAATATATTTATCCATTTTGTCCAGGTTTGAAAGAGTGGTTTCTGTATAGACTGAGTGTTTCTATATGGAAACTGACCAGTGCCATCGCAGATGTATCGACCTGTCTTCATTCCAATTATATGCAAATAAATTATTTTGAAATAAAACCTCTGCTGAATATATTTTTTTCTGCAGGAGAATATAGGATATAAATATATATCCATAAATATATAGGACCTTTAAGAGGACCTACTATGTGTTTGGGGGGGCCAAACCCGTCAGTCCACAGGGTCTCCAGTCCTAGTCCACAGTGGGCCCAGTTCTAGTCCACAGGGGGCCAGTCCTAGTCCACAGTGGGCCCAGTCCTAGTCCACAGGGGGCCCAGTCCTAGTCCTCAGGGGGTCTAGTCCTAGTCCACAGGGGGCCCAGTCCTAGTCCACAGGGGGCCCAGTCCTAGTCCACAGGGGGCCCAGTCCTAGTCCACAAGGGGCCCAGTTCTAGTCCACAGGGGGCCCAGTCCTAGTCCACAGGGGGCCCAGTCCAAGTCCAGAGGGGGCCCAGTCCTAGTCCACAGTGGGCCCAGTCCTAGTCCACAGGGGGCCCAGTCCGAGTCCACGGTGGGCCCAGTCCTAGTCCACAGGGGGCCCAGTCCTAGTCCACAGGGGGCCCAGTCCTAGTCCACAGTGGGCCCAGTCCTAGTCCACAGGGGGCCCAGTCCGAGTCCACGGTGGGCCCAGTCCTAGTCCACAGGGGGCCCAGTCCTAGTCCACAGGGGGGCCAGTCCTAGTCTACAGGGGGCCCAGTCCTAGTCCACAGGGGGCCAGTCCTAGTCCACAGTGGGCCCAGTTCTAGTCCACAGGGGGCCAGTCCTAGTCCAGAGGCAGCTGTCCCTCCAGCAACATGTCTATAATGAGTCAGGGACTGATCAGTAGTTTTCTGGAGGTTGGCGGTAAAGCTGTGAGCTTAGTTTACAACAAACGTGGCTGAATTCAAAGAAAACAACGAGAATCGTCACTTTGAGACAAAACCTGCAGAAAGATCCAGAAAGCTGTCTGGAGATGAGAAGGAGAGGACAGCCGAGGGGCTGCTGGCTGAGATACTAAAGCAGAGAGGAACCACAGGAGGAGAGGGAAGGGTTAATGATAAGGTAAAGGTTAAATGTAAGGGTTAATGTTAAGTTAAATGTCTAGTTAAGGGAAACATTCCTCCCCTAACCAGTCAGTCCTGTACGGTTCATAGACTCCTGTATATAAAGTCATTTTATTAATAATCTGCTGTTTGGAGGATTTTCAGTAGAATAAATGCTGATCAATAAGAACAGCAGTCTGTGTCCTATAGTGATAAATAGAGGTTATGTCTGACAGTACTTGTTGGCCTCCCATCTCCTACCTTGAGTTCTCCTATAGGAACCCAGTCGGAGAACCCAGTCGGAGGTGTTCTGTTGTTTCCTTAGTAGAACCGTTCATCTCTCCTGGTGCTGTGTGTCTTTATCAGGATGAGCTTTTCTCAAACTAATATTTAGACTTTTTAATGACCGTATGATAAAAGTGTTTGATTCAATGAATCTAATGTGATTTTTAAAAACCTAATGAATCCGGTCGCTGTGTGCTCCTCCCACAGTATGACCGATCACACTGATTGACCCATGATTGAGCACACCTGTTTTATCCCTTATTTGATGCCTGTGGACCTGTGTTTGTCCCTCAGCACCCTGAAGACTGTCATGTTCAAACGCTGGTATGTTCTTAAATCATTTCTTGTTTTTGTTTTGTTGCATTGTGGCAATGAATGTGTGTCTATAAAGTTACCCCACATCGCCTGATATCAGATACAGCTAAAAAATTAAACCATGATTCATACAATACAAATAATTGACAGGAGTCTATTTTACTTCTTAAGTTGAAGTTCCTTCAGTTTGTGTGTGAATTGCAGCTTTCATGCATCTTTCTGGCTCTTTACAAAAAGAAACAAAACTCTGACTGAAATCCAGAGTGGATCTATCGACTAAACTCAGTTCTGACCTGAGCAGATCCTCGTCTGATGATAGATAGATAGATAGATAAATAGATAGATAGATAGATCATAGATAGATAGATAGATAGATAGATAGATCATAGATAGATAGATAGATAGATCATAGATAGATAGATCATAGATAGATAGATCATAGATAGATAGATAGATCATAGATAGATAGATAGATAGATAGATCATAGATAGATAGATAGATAGATAGATAGATAGATAGATAGATCATAGATAGATAGATAGATAGATAGATAGATCATAGATAGATAGATAGATAGATAGATAGATAGATAGATAGATAGATCATATATAGATAGATCATAGATAGATAGATAGATAGATAGATAGATCATAGATAGATAGATAGATAGATAGATAGATAGATAGATAGATCATATATAGATAGATCATAGATAGATAGATAGATAGATAGATAGATCATAGATAGATAGATCATAGATAGATAGATAGATAGATCATAGATAGATAGATAGATAGATAGATAGATAGATAGATCATAGATAGATAGATAGATAGATAGATAGATCATAGATAGATAGATAGATAGATAGATCATAGATAGATAGATAGATAGATAGATCATAGATAGATAGATCATAGATAGATAGATAGATAGATAGATAGATAGATAGATAGATCATAGATAGATAGATCATAGATAGATAGATAGATAGATAGATCATAGATAGATAGATAGATCATAGATAGATAGATAGATAGATAGATCATAGATAGATAGATAGATAGATAGATAGATCATAGATAGATAGATAGATAGATAGATCATAGATAGATAGATCATAGATAGATAGATCATAGATAGATAGATAGATAGATAGATAGATAGATCATAGATAGATAGATCATAGATAGATAGATCATAGATAGATAGATAGATAGATAGATAGATAGATAGATAGATCATAGATAGATAGATAGATCATAGATAGATAGATAGATAGATAGATCATAGATAGATAGATAGATAAATAGATAGATCATAGATAGATAGATAGATCATAGATAGATAGATAGATCATAGATAGATAGATAGATAGATAGATCATAGATAGATAGATAGATAGATAGATAGATAGATCATAGATAGATAGATAGATAGATAGATAGATCATAGATAGATAGATAGATAGATAGATCATAGATAGATAGATAGATAGATAGATAGATCATAGATAGATAGATAGATAGATAGATCATAGATAGATAGATCATAGATAGATAGATAGATAGATAGATAGATCATAGATAGATAGATAGATAGATAGATCATAGATAGATAGATAGATCATAGATAGATAGATCATAGATAGATAGATAGATCATAGATAGATAGATAGATAGATAGATAGATAGATCATAGATAGATAGATAGATAGATAGATCATAGATAGATAGATAGATCATAGATAGATAGATAGATAGATAGATAGATCATAGATAGATAGATAGATAGATAGATAGATAGATCATAGATAGATAGATAGATAGATAAATAGATCGATAGATAGATCATAGATAGATAGATAGATAGATAGATCATAGATAGATAGATAGATCATAGATAGATAGATAGATAGATAGATAAATAGATAGATAGATCATAGATAGATAGATAGATAGATCATAGATAGATAGATAGATCATAGATAGATAGATAGCTTCTTAAGATTGTCACCAAAACCCTGGGTGGGATTTAAAGGTGCTCTATTCAATACCCAGATCATTAATATCGCATCGATCAACTATCGTCTATGTAAAGATATAGAGGAGTAATGTCTCCCTGAGCAGAGAATGAAGTCCCTCCCTGAGTCGGGCTAGCCGTGCGTGCCTTTTAGTGCATGTTAGCGCATGTGAGCGTGCCCACTGGCTAGCTCATGGCTCTCATGTGGTAGTTACAGCTGATAACGCCATCAAGGCCAACGCCGTCACTGCGTAGTACAGCACCCACCCTCAGCCGTCACCATGTTGAGAGCTGTGCGGAGGCAATGCATCAGAATGACACATACAGATACTTCGTGCCCCCTTATGGGGAATAGAAAACCGAAGATCCCACAGACGCTAATGCAATTTGACACTAGTGGATTGTAAATTTGACAAGTTTGTATGCATTCATCTCTTATTATACAAACATTTGTTTTATACACATGTCCCATGACTGAGGCTGTGCGATTCCCGTCATGTCCCTTCATTCCTCCCCTGTCCAACACAGCGGCTGGTTATTGTTGGCTGGTTAGTGTTGTCTGTAAAGAGGACGGGAGAAGATTTAGTCGAAGACAACAGTCTGCTGCTGCTTTAACATTAATCTACACTGTGATGTTCCTAACCCACAATGTTGGAACTTCTGCACTACAGATGGGACTTCTCTCATCATTTGATCTCAAAATTCGTGCATTACATTTGTCTGTCTCTATGTGCCCTGCGATGGACTGGCGACCTGTCCAGGGTGAACCCGCCTTCACCCCGCGACCCCTGACGGGATAAGCGGTTGACGACGGATGGATGGATGGACATTGTGAAAACTTTCAAAAGAAATTTGATGGATGCAATCACTACTGAACACCAGTAGTGAATGCAAAGGCTGAAAAGTGTTTGTTTTTTATCGTCCAATGAATTTCAGTAAGGATTTCGACTGATATGGAGCAGAGTGGATAATGACAAAATTTTCATTTTGATTACAATATGTTGTCAGTAATAAAGATTAATACATTTAAAGCCAGGGTTAGTACTATTATTTAAATGCATTTGTGTTAAATTTGTTGAAATTCTCTTTACATCCTGACAGCAATAAATCAAATGCTTTGACAACAAAAAAGAAACAAATCTGGTATCTGTGGCTGTCGCAGGACTGTAATACACCCATCCAGTCATTTCATGACTGGACTGAGTACTAAAAACAGCATGTTCATTGTTTAGTTCATTATATGTCCATCCATCGTCAACCGCTTATCCCGTAAGGGGTCGCGGGGGGCTGGAGCCGATCCCAGCTGGCATTGGGTGAAGGCAGGGGACACCCAGTCCATCACAGGACACATAGAGACAGACAACATATAGACAGACAACCATTCAGACATTTAGAGTCATCAATTAACCTAAATTGCATGTCTTTGGACTGTGGGAGGAAGCCGGAGTACCCGGAGAAAACCCACGCTGACACGGGGAGAACATACAAACTCCACACAGAAGAGTCCCAAACCGGAATCGAACCTGCAACCCTCTTGCTGTGAGGCGAGAGTGCTAACCAGCCCTTCATCATATGTTTATGTTCATAAAGGTAATTTTGAGGGAGTGGCTTTGGAGGGAGGCCTGAAGGGACGGACTGTCTGTGTTGATGACTTGGTGACTTCCTCTCTAGATTTAAGGACTTTTGGAGCTACTTTGCTTTGCTGGCTACTTTCATTGGAAAAGACTTGGAAACACTGGGCTGGGTTTTTTGGTCGGATCAGTTTTAAAATTTGGGGTACTCACTGGTTTCTCAGCATTACTGACCCTACCTTTAAAACACATCTCAGAGTGGTATCAGTCCTCTCACCTAAGTCCCTGCAAGAAAGCAAATAATCATATTTCCCAAAATGTTAAACTATTCCTTCAAAATGTATACCCGTCTCTCAAACACACCCACCAACCTGCAACCTGAACACGAGTTTCTTTATTTGTCATACAGCATGCAATCTATAGACAACATAAAGCATATCTGATGGCACTAGCAGCTCGTCACACGAAGACATTCAACACTCTGTACATGTGTTTGATATACTGTGCTGTTGATCGCCTCTGAAAGGTACAGCCGTATATAACAGTTGAAGTGTGGCTTGGCAGCAGCAGTCGGAGGATCAGTAGAAGGCTTTTGCCTGCCCTTCGGGGGTCAGCGCAATGAGGTTGCCCCTGGCGTCTTGGTCCTTCTCAATGGCCTCAAAGAGAGACTTGAAGTTCCCTGCCCCAAAGCCCTGCAGAGTGAACACACAGATGGCTAATTACCCAGAGATCTACCGTCTTCTGTGTCATATGTTATGGCTCTGGGGGTCTTCTCTCAGACACCGTTCAGGGTGCTCAGAAACTTTGATGTTAGATCATGGCAGATAAATATTCTCACAGGGTTCAAACATCCACTCCGCTCTGACGGGGCACTGTGCTCACCGGGGGCTCACGAATGAACCATGTAAATATTTTCATAGATAATCAAAAGATCAAGTGTTGGTAGTTGCTTGGAGAGATTCTTTGCTGTGGCTCGGATTCAGTTTCTCACTTTCATGCATTGTATCCACATCTGTAGACTCGGTGAAATGCTGCAGAGTGACAAGATGTGCCTGTCCTGACAAGCAGAATGGGTGCTAGGTTTTATAAATGAAGTGCCACAGGGTGCAACCCAATCCAAAGATCCCCCTCGCTGTGAAGCACGGAGCCTTTTAATCTGTATGTGTGATGGATTTACTGATCTTTTACAAGTGGGCTACTGTTCGCGCTGGGTGGGAGCTGCAAACAGGTGTTCAGGCAGCTCTGCTTCAGCTTCTTAAAAGTGATGAAGTTAGGAAACAGGACCACAGGCCTGTAGATCCCACCATAAAGACACACTAAGATTACCCTCAGTGCAACTGGTCTGTGGCACGTACAAAGTGGTTGTTCCGCTGAATGACCTCCAGGAAAAGGGTTGGTCTGTCCTGCACAGGTTTGGTGAAGATTTGAAGGAGGTAGCCCTTGTCATCATAATCAACTAAGATTTTCAGTTCCTGAAAAGCAAACAGTTTATAGTTTAGACAGAAGCCAAAAGGCTGTCAGTCATTTCAGGCTCAATGAAATAATACATCTCCTCACCTGTAAACGGTTGAGGTCCTCCTTCACCTTGATCTTGGCCGTTTTGAGATTCTCCCGCAGTGTGTCGTAGTACGTGTCCGGCGCTGAGAGGAACTCCATCCCTCGGGCGCGCAGGTTCACTACCTGAGTTAAGACACCCAAAGAAAGCAGGATTTAAAACTTGCCTTTACTTGCAGATTGAGGGAGGATATGTGTGTTATATATAATAAGTTTAGGTTTTGTGGATTGATGTGAAATTTTGGCACAAATGCAAGAGGCTCACGGCTTGGATGATGTTTGATGTGTTGAGGGCGATGTGCTGAACACCTGGCCCCCCGTTGTAGTCCACATATTCCTGTAAAGAGGGAGATGCAGAACATAAAATGCACTGAGGCAGGGTTGTAAACCAGGAGGTGTCACATATTTCGACACAGAGATCCACATATGGGAAGATTTTGCTCATTTAGTACCAAATTGTGCTCCTCAAGGAGGTGGGGAAACCTTCTGTGATATACCACTATGATTTTATATATAGCACCACTATGATACACCACTGTGATACACTACGTGATATACCTACCAAGATAAACCACTGGAATAGGCTACACCACTGTGACACACCACCACACTAAAACACTGCAATAAAACACTGTGAAACACACCACATCCATCCATCCATCCATCCATCGTCAACCGCTTATCCTGTTAGGGGTCGCGGGGGGCTGGAGCCGATCCCAGCTGGCATTGGGTGAAGGCGGGGGACACCTGGACAGGTCTCCAGTCCATCACAGGACACATAGAGACAGACAACCATTCACGCTCACATCCACACCTAGAGACCTAGAGTCATCAATTAACCTAAACAGCATGTCTTTGGACGGTGGGAGGAAGCCGGAGTACCTGGAGAAAACCCACACTTACACGGGGAGAACATGCAAACTCCACACAGAAGAGTCCCAAGCCGGAATTGAGTGAGGCGACAGCACTAACCACTGCACCACCATGCGGCCCAACACACCACAATAAACTACTATAATAAACCACTGGGATAGGCAACACCACTATAATAAAGCCTTATAATAAACCACTATAATAAACCACTGGGATAAACCACTGTGATAAACCACTATAATAAACCACTGGGATAAACCACTGTGATAAACCACTATAATAAACCACTGGGATAAACCACTATAATAAACCACTATAATAAACCACTGGGATAAACCACTATAATAAACCACTGGGATAAACCACTATAATAAACCACTATAATAAACCACTGGAATAAACCACTATAATAAACCACTGGGATAAACCACTATAATAAACCACTGGGATAAACCACTATAATAAACCACTGGGATAAACCACTATAATAAACCACTATAATAAACCACTGGGATAAACCACTATAATAAACCACTGGGATAAACCACTATAATAAACCACTGGGATAGGCAACACCACTATAATAAAGCACTATAATAAACCACTGGGATAAACCACTGGGATAAACCACTGTGATAAACCACTATAATAAACCACTGTGATAAACCACTGGGATAAACCACTATAATAAACCACTGGGATAAACCACTATAATAAACCACTATAATAAACCACTATAATAAACCACTGGGATAAACCACTATAATAAACCACTGTGATAAACCACTGGGATAAACCACTGTGATAAACCACTGTGATAAACCACTATAATAAACCACTGGGATAAACCACTATAATAAACCACTATAATAAACCACTATAATAAACCACTGGGATAAACCACTATAATAAACCACTGTGATAAACCACTGGGATAAACCACTGTGATAAACCACTGGGATAAACCACTATAATAAACCACTATAATAAACCACTGTGATAAACCACTATAATAAACCACTTCCCTGGATAATGTATAAATGGGATAAAATATAATAAAAACAATAAACCACTGTGATAAACCACTATAATAAACCACTATAATAAACCACTATAATAAACCACTGGGATAAACCACTATAATAAACCACTGGGATAAACCACTGGGATAAACCACTGTGATAAACCACTATAATAAACCACTGGGATAAACCACTATAATAAACCACTATAATAAACCACTATAATAAACCACTATAATAAACCACTGGGATAAACCACTGGGATAAACCACTATAATAAACCACTATAATAAACCACTAAAACCGGGATAAACCACTGTGATAAACCACTATAATAAACCACTATAATAAACCACTGTGATTAAGCACTATAATAAACCACTATAATAAACCACTATAATAAACCACTGGGGTTTTTTTTGATAAACCACTATAATAAACCACTATAATAAACCACTATAATAAACCACTGTGATAAAGCACTATAATAAACCACTATAATAAACCACTGTGATAAAGCACTATAATAAACCACTATAATAAACCACTGTGATAAACCACTATAATAAACCACTATAATAAACCACTGTGATAAAGCACTATAATAAACCACTATAATAAACCACTGTGATAAACCACTGTGATAAAGCACTATAATAAACCACTATAATAAACCACTGTGATAAACCACTATAATAAACCACTATAATAAACCACTGTGATAAACCACTATAATAAACCACTGGGATAAACCACTATAATAAACCACTGGGATAAACCACTATAATAAACCACTGGGATAAACCACTATAATAAACCACTGGGATAAACCACTATAATAAACCACTGGGATAAACCACTGTGATAAAGCACTATAATAAACCACTATAATAAACCACTGGGATAAACCACTGTGATAAAGCACTATAATAAACCACTATAATAAACCACTATAATAAACCACTGGGATAAACCACTGTGATAAACCACTATAATAAACCACTGGGATAAACCACTATAATAAACCACTGGGATAAACCACTATAATAAACCACTATAATAAACCACTGTGATAAACCACTATAATAAACCACTGGGATAAACCACTGTGATAAAGCACTATAATAAACCACTATAATAAACCACTGTGATAAACCACTATGATAAACCACTGTGATAAACCACTATAATAAACCACTGGGATAAACCACTATAATAAACCACTGGGATAAACCACTATAATAAACCACTGGGATAAACCACTATAATAAACCACTGGGATAAACCACTATAATAAACCACTGTGATAAACCACTATAATAAACCACTGGGATAAACCACTGTAATAAACCACTGGGATAAACCACTGTGATAAAGCACTATAATAAACCACTATAATAAACCACAGTGATAAACCACTATAATAAACCACTGGGATAAACCACTGGGATAAACCACTATAATAAACCACTATAATAAACCACTGGGATAAACCACTGGGATAAACCACTATAATAAACCACTATAATAAACCACTATAATAAACCACTGGGATAAACCACTATAATAAACCACTATAATAAACCACTATAATAAACCACTGGGATAAACCACTATAATAAACCACTATAATAAACCACTATAATAAACCACTGGGATAAACCACTGTGATAAACCACTATAATAAACCACTGTGATTAAGCACTATAATAAACCACTATAATAAACCACTATAATAAACCACTGTGATAAACCACTATAATAAACCACTGGGATAAACCACTATAATAAACCACTATAATAAACCACTATAATAAACCACTGGGATAAACCACTGTGATAAACCACTATAATAAACCACTGTGATTAAGCACTATAATAAACCACTATAATAAACCACTATAATAAACCACTATAATAAACCACTATAATAAACCACTATAATAAACCACTATAATAAACCACTGGGATAAACCACTATAATAAACCACTGTGATAAAGCACTATAATAAACCACTATAATAAACCACTATAATAAACCACTATAATAAACCACTATAATAAACCACTATAATAAACCACTGGGATAAACCACTATAATAAACCACTATAATAAACCACTATAATAAACCACTGGGATAAACCACTGTGATAAACCACTATAATAAACCACTGTGATTAAGCACTATAATAAACCACTATAATAAACCACTATAATAAACCACTATAATAAACCACTATAATAAACCACTATAATAAACCACTATAATAAACCACTGGGATAAACCACTATAATAAACCACTGTGATAAAGCACTATAATAAACCACTATAATAAACCACTGGGATAAACCACTGTGATAAAGCACTATAATAAACCACTATAATAAACCACTATAATAAACCACTATAATAAACCACTGTGATAAACCACTATAATAAACCACTATAATAAACCACTGTGATAAAGCACTATAATAAACCACTATAATAAACCACTGTGATAAACCACTATAATAAACCACTATAATAAACCACTGTGATAAACCACTATAATAAACCACTATAATAAACCACTGTGATAAACCACTATAATAAACCACTGTGATAAAGCACTATAATAAACCACTATAATAAACCACTGTGATAAACCACTATAATAAACCACTGTGATAAACCACTATAATAAACCACTGGGATAAACCACTATAATAAACCACTGGGATAAACCACTATAATAAACCACTGGGATAAACCACTGTGATAAAGCACTATAATAAACCACTATAATAAACCACTGGGATAAACCACTGTGATAAAGCACTATAATAAACCACTATAATAAACCACTGTGATAAACCACTATAATAAACCACTATAATAAACCACTGGGATAAACCACTGTGATAAAGCACTATAATAAACCACTGTGATAAACCACTGTGATAAACCACTATAATAAACCACTATAATAAACCACTATAATAAACCACTGTGATAAACCACTATAATAAACCACTATAATAAACCACTGTGATAAACCACTATAATAAACCACTGGATAAACCATATAATAAACCACTGTGATAAACCACTATAATAAACCACTGTGATAAACCACTGTAATAAACCACTATAATAAACCACTGTGATAAACCACTATAATAAACCACTATAATAAACCACTTCTATTACTATTACTATATACTATATACTGTGATTGTGATTATAATAAACCACTATAATAAACCACTGTGATAAACCACTATAATAAACCACTATAATAAACCACTATAATAAACCACTGTGATAAACCACTATAATAAACCACTATAATAAACCACTGTGATAAACCACTATAATAAACCACTATAATAAACCACTATAATAAACCACTGTGATAAACCACTGTGATAAACCACTATAATAAACCACTATAATAAACCACTGTGATAAACCACTATAATAAACCACTATAATAAACCACTATAATAAACCACTGTGATAAACCACTATAATAAACCACTATAATAAACCACTATAATAAACCACTGTGATAAACCACTATAATAAACCACTGTGATAAACCACTATAATAAACCACTATAATAAACCACTATAATAAACCACTGTGATAAACCACTGTGATAAACCACTATAATAAACCACTGGGATAAACCACTATAATAAACCACTGTACTATAATAAACCACTATAATAAACCACTATAATAAACCACTATAATAAACCACTGTGATAAACCACTGTGATAAACCACTATAATAAACCACTATAATAAACCACTGGGATAAACCACTATAATAAACCACTATAATAAACCACTATAATAAACCACTGTGATAAACCACTATAATAAACCACTATAATAAACCACTGTGATAAACCACTATAATAAACCACTATAATAAACCACTATAATAAACCACTGTGATAAACCACTATAATAAACCACTATAATAAACCACTGTGATAAACCACTATAATAAACCACTATAATAAACCACTATAATAAACCACTGTGATAAACCACTGTGATAAACCACTATAATAAACCACTGTGATAAACCACTGTGATAAACCACTATAATAAACCACTGGGATAAACCACTATAATAAACCACTGTGATAAACCACTATAATAAACCACTATAATAAACCACTATAATAAACCACTGTGATAAACCACTGTGATAAACCACTATAATAAACCACTGGGATAAACCACTATAATAAACCACTATAATAAACCACTGTGATAAACCACTGTGATAAACCACTATAATAAACCACTGGGATAAACCACTATAATAAACCACTGTGATAAACCACTATAATAAACCACTGTGATAAACCACTATAATAAACCACTGTGATAAACCACTGTGATAAACCACTATAATAAACCACTGGGATAAACCACTGCGATAAACCACTATAATAAACCACTAGGATAGACAATACCACTGTGATAAACTACAGCGATTAAATCACCACGATACACCATTACGATAAACCACTAGGATAAGATCACCACTGTGATTAAAATAAAGTGTAGTCATAAACCGAGAACCTGAATTTGTGAAATTTTTTTTCCCGCTGCAGGCTCATTGATGGGCATCTTGATGGTCTCTTCATAGTTGGTCACCACTATGGACCTCAGTGAACTGTACTGTGTGTGGATCTGCTTGTCGTCTATTGACCAGAACCGATGGAACATCAAACACTTCTGATACCTGGAACACAAACAGAAAATGTGACGGTAAGCTAAATGAACAAGAATGAACAGGAATTGTTTGAAAATGCGTCTTTTTGTTTTTGTTTTTTACTCTTATTGAAACAAAATTTAAAGTTTTTATTTTATGTACTAATAATGTTGCACTGGAGCCCATTTTTTAATATGTGCACTAATACTTCCCACTGTGACAGAGGTGGCTGTGACTGTCTGTGGACTGTTTACTTGTCCTTTTGCCCTGTGTGTGCTGTAACCGCTGTGTGTACGTGCGCTCTTACCAGTCTGAAATTGGCACCATTTGGTCATCTGGCTGGTTTCCCACAATGTGATCAATGAAGCTCAAACCTCCTGGTGGACTACAAAGAAAAGAAAAAAAAAAAAAGTGCTTTTCCATTAAACTTCAGCAACTGAGAAAACCCAACACATGCATTTTAATAAAAGTCTGTCACACAAGGAACTGTTAGAGACTCACAGTTTGGCTAACAGAGGATCCCTAAACAGAGGCTCTTTGTAGCCCGGCAGGAAAAGGCCTTTGTACGGACTGAGGTACTCGATCAGTGTGTGAGTTGTGTCTCCATACTGAGGATAAAACATTAACACAACATTGTTTTTCATTCCCAGTTTCATGTGTGTATTCGCATGAGGCTTTGTGTGCGTCACTCTTTACGTACCGTTTGAACCACAGCATACTTGACCCTCCCCTGACTGTCCTGCTCCACCCAGGGCTCCTTGACAACTACAGCTCCTCGCTCTCTCGCCGTCTGTCAGTGGAGTGGTTTTGGGATCAGTTGGGAAATACAGGAGCTTAAAAGCAGTTTTTCTGTCTGAAGACAGCTCCTAGAGGCCCTCCAGTGGCTGAAGACAGAACATGTCTCTATGCATGCTGGGATATAGTACACTTCTCTCTTAGATGAGGCTACTGTTGATCTCCCTGTGAAGTCAAAGGTGACTCTGTCCCTTTGTAGCCACCCGATGGTCAACACAGAGTTTATCCAAAGCTCCAGTCTGACCTTGACTGAAGTAAAGAGTTCAAATGGGCACCAGACAAAGCTGAACTGTCGGACCATCAGCATGTTTGCCCTTATTTCAACACACACTGAGGACACCGCACGGAGTACGATAATACTGTAAACCGAATCGAAGTTTTCAGAACCGAGTGGATATGAATTCAATGGACCTCATATGTTACTTCTGCTATTGCTGTACATACTGTATATGAATAAGGAAACTGAAACATGTATATACATTTTTGGACTGTCAATTGATGGCATAGCAAACTGCCAGCAGGCAACAACAGCTGTCAGTGTGTCAGGTTGCTGAGTTGATGGGGAGACTGGTGGGGACCCAGAGAACCCATTTACATTCACACATCTGGAGGTCAGAGGTCAACGGACCCCTTTGAAATTGACAGTTTTTCTTTGAGGTGATTTGGAGGAAGTTTGGAGCGTTATTATTATTATTATTTAGCCTCCTTTGTGGAGAGCTAGTTTGACCTGGTTGGTACCAACAGATTCCTTAGTGTTTCTAGTTTCATGTGATGCCAGTATCTTCGCTGTAGCTTTAAATTCTGGTGAGCCCAATGATCCCGGTACAACCAGAAGAAATCAGTATTTAGTGTTAAAATGCATTATCATTGTGTTAACTTTGACAGCCCGAATACATTTACTTTAAGTACTAAACTGAAACTTAACTGTTACTTGTGTTTCCATTTTCTGCTGCTTTATTCTTCTACTTCCCTACATTTCAAAGGTAAATATGTGTACTTTTTCATTTAATTCACAAACTAACAAGCACTATACTGTATAAGGTATTTAAAAGGGGCCAAACCTGAAGGGTCAGTGTGGAGCATTCTGTGGCATCTAGTGTTGTGGCTGCAGATTGCAACCAACAGTACGCTTCAGCTCACTCCTCCCTTTCCAACGTGAGCCGCCAAGTGCAAAACTGGTAACTCTGCTTCCTTAAATCAGAGGCCATCCATACCATAATAACAATACTTTAGGAGCAGTCAGACGGTAACTGGTGGTACCACGGTTTAGCCCTCTGCAGTTAACTGCGGTGGCCTTCAGGAAACGTAAAAATGCGAAAGGCTCTCCCTAAAGCCTGTATTTGATTTGTCCGTTCTGGGCTACTGTAGAAACATGGCAGGACGACATGGCGGACTCTGAGAAGAGGGCCCGCTTCCTATGTCGTTATAAACACAACTCTTAGCTTCAGGTGGTTAAACACTAATGAAAACATCTAAATATTATACTCCGTTTCTGCTAATAGATCCCCGAAATATTACACACTGTTCCTTTAAGTAAAATTTTGAATGCAAAACTTTTACTTATAACAGTGTTGATACACTGTGGTATTTCTTACTTTTTCCACAACATTTCCAAAAAAAACGTGGTGTTTCCAGAAACATAAACACGCTGGTTATAAGTGATGTGATTAATTTGGGCCTCTTGCAGTTAAAGTTCAGATCCTGTTTGTCCTCATTAACACTGTTACCTTGATTAAGAAGTCACAGTCCTCCACTTGAAAAGCGATGTCTTTGACTCCATCTCCGTGCTTAATCAGGTGCTCTCCCATCTCTGAGGGAAGATGAAACCACGTTGAAAAGCAGACATGTCCACAGCACCTCACCTTTCATACTGTATCGCCTCAGACAATGAGAAAAACCTGCCTTCATTTCCAGGATTTAGTGGAGATTCGAACACGAACATTATCTGTGAGGAAAGAGGAGAGGTGGTCGTGTTTGTGGATACGATCATTGATCACGGATATACCGAGTTTATTCAGTCAACACGGGATGTCTGACTGCATACCTTGTCCTGTTTGATGACATGAGACACCACCTCTCGGCTGCCAGTCTCCAAACCCTTATAGGCCAGAGCCTCGAAGCCCATCTTATCACAGTAGAACGAGGCAGCCTGCAAAGGAATCCATGGGTTTAAAATATTACACTATCGATTATTAAAATAAAAAGATGTGAAAAATGGCCATTACATTTTGCCAATAGTAAGTATTTACATAGCTTTTTTCCTCCCAAAACCCAAATATATGAAGTTAATTATCATGTATGTCCTCACATCTTTAATAAGCTGGAACCAGTGTAAGTTTTTGCATTAAAAATAACTTAAACAATTAATTGATTAGCAGAATGGTTGTAATAGATTGTGTCTGTTATTCAGAAATGAAAGTCTTGTTTTTGAATTGTTTTGGACAAGAAGAACAGACGCTGGAGGTTCCCGACGTTAAAAGTTGTTATGTAATTAGTAGGGCTGTCAAAGGGATAAAAACATGTTAAGGAAAACTTTGATAGCGTTCGAGTGAAGATACATCATCATATGAAACTAGAAAACCTAATGAATCCATTGGTACCAATTTGGTACGAAGTCATAATAGCTCGTCGTAAAGGAGGTTAAATAACCCTCCAAACTCACACTACATTTTGGTGAAGACAAACTGTCATGGCCATCTCCAAAGGGGTCCGTTGACCTCTGACCTCCAGATGTGTGGATGTAAATGGGTTCTCTGGGTCCCCACCAGTCTCCCCTTTACAGACATGCCCACTTTATGATAGTCCCAGTCAGTCTGGATCAAGTCCTAGTCAAGTCAGCGTGATTAAATATTTGAATCGATTGACAGCCCTAGTAATTACTAAACCTAAAATCTGCAGATGTTTCCGTAAATACTGAAACAGGGTAACTGATATTTACGAAGTAAAAAGTATAAAGTATAAAAGCAAGTCCATTTACCATTTAAAGAAGCATGGTGAAGACACAAATACATCTAAAAAAGTCAACGTTGAATTTATGAATTATGTGGAAAATAATTTGACTGGTGCTGGAATCAGGAAACTGTCACCGATGACAGAAAAGTAAAGTGTTAGTTGTACGTCAGCGTCTGGACACTGACCTGTTTGGCGTTGCCGACCCAGAAGGTGATATGATGAAACCTGACAAACCTTCCCTTTGCATGCTAAAAGGCAAAAGTAAAACAGAGGAATTACATATAGAAAGTAATATGAAGTCTCTTAAAATTTAACTATATAACTAATCTATTCCTACAACTTTTAGCCACTTTGATTCAGGAACAAACAGAGCCGTTAACACATCCAGCTACATCACAGACTCCCGTCCATCGTCAGAGGCAATCTTACCTTCTCCCCTTTATCTGTGTAGCTTGTCTGGAAAGTAAGCAAAGATAGAAATCATAAAGACTAACCTCCAGTCAATAGATCTTAGGTACTTATCCACTGAAGATACAATTATCTCCTCAGTTACTCAGCAGTGGGGATGTCTAATGTCCCTGCTCATTACAGTGGAGTCTCTTACCATGCTGTGATTGTAGATGGGCCACAGTTCAGAGAAAAGAAAGATCAAAATCAGTGTTCAGGCCCGACGGAGTGCAAATAAGTACTGACCGGATGACTGACTGTGATTGGTCCTTGAGGATCTACACCCACCTGTCCACCTCCTCACTTCCTGCTGCACTTCAGCTAAAAAGTTCATCTCTCCTGAGTTCAGTGTTTAATCAGTTGTCAGTCCTCAGAGCCTCAGTCGTCATAGAAACATGGACACATTTACCTCAGCGTGGGGAAAATAATGAGGTACAGACACCAGTCTGGGATGATGTATCCAGATGTGAAGAACTGAACTGGGTGCACAGCACTAAATAAAAATACAGTTGTAGGAGTGCTGAGGGTGAAACAGAGACCTGATCCTGTATAATCCTGCTCCACACCAGAACCTGGGATCGCTCTGTGCTCTCTGCACCACCAGAGGGAGCAATGCTGCCTGATTTAAAACAGATACACAACCGTACTGTAAGATCAGTGAGTAGACCCAGAACTTTCTACAAGCATTTGAACTGATTTTCCTCATTTTATTATTTTTGAGAGTTGACATATTCAATGAAGAGCCTTCAATTTCCTTTTTATAAGGACTCACATTAAAATTAAGATAAAAATCAGGCTGTAATCATGAGTTTCAACCAAGATTACCACAGAGTACTATACTCCAGAGTATCACAGTATCTGCACACCAAAAAGCCCACTAAAGACAACAAAAATCTGCATATGCAGCATTTCAGTTTTAAGTTTTGACATTGGTTGAGGTTGGAGTGACGCGCTGCGTGGCTGCTGAGTGGTATCGGAGAGCATGTGAGGTCAGGTCCAGGCTGTTATAGACAAGGCTGCATGGTGAACAAAAATAGCGTCAGGCCCCGGCTACGGTGCTGTAAAAAGCATGGCCATACCACATGTATGCCACATGCCACTGTCTGTGTCAGGGAACTCCATGAGAACAAGGATCATGCAGATAACTGTCCTGAAAAACTGAAAAAGATTGTTTGGTGTTAAAAGCAGCAGTAGGCAGAGTTTTTGGCATCATTGGGCAAATATCCCATAATAACTTTCAGCATGTTGTAATTCAAGTGTCCTGAAAACTTCTGCTCCTCCTCATGGCTGTTGTCAGGCTTTAAAAAATGTAGTTTGTGATAGGAGCGTCTGGCCAATCACAGCTCACTTTAGAGAGATAATTAGCTGTTCATTCAATGGAGGCAGCTGTCAGTCACTTGCAAACTGCAATCGAAAGGTCAAACTAGGGAGTGCTGATCAAATATGAATGTGGGTCATCAGCTTCCTCATTTTACAGCAAACAGTAACTACAAGATGTTTCTGGAAACATTTGAGGTAAGAAATAGGCATTACAGCAACAGAATATTGATTCATGTTTGATCAGCGCTGCCTAGTTTGACCGTTTGATCAGAGTTTGTGAGTGATTGACAGCTGCTCAGAGATGGCTCGGCTCGGCTCGGCTCGGCTCAGCTCAGCTCGGCTCGGCTCGGCTCCAGCTCAGCTCCAGCTCAGCTCCAGCTCGGCTCGGCTCGGCTCCGGCTCAGCTCCAGCTCAGCTCCAGCTCAGCTCCAGCTCAGCTCGGCTCAGCTCCAGCTCAGCTCGGCTCAGCTCGGCTCGGCTCCAGCTCAGCGCCAGCTCAGCTCCAGCTCGGCTCCAGCTCAGCTCCAGCTCCAGCTCGCTCAGCTCGGCTCCAGCTCGGCTCAGCTCAGCTCCAGCTCAGCTCCAGCTCGGCTTAGCTCAGCTCAGCTCCAGCTCAGCTCCAGCTCGGCTCCAGCTCGGCTCAGCTCAGCTCAGCTCCAGCTCGGCTCCAGCTCAGCTTAACTCAGCTCAGCTCCAGCTCGGCTCAGCTCGGCTCCAGCTCGGCTCAGCTCAGCTCAGCTCCAGCTCGGCTCCAGCTCCTTAACTCAGCTCAGCTCCAGCTCGGCTCAGCTCGGCTCCAGCTCGGCTCAGCTCAGCTCAGCTCCAGCTCGGCTCCAGCTCGGCTTAACTCAGCTCAGCTCCAACTCGGCTCGGCTTGGCTCAACTCAGCTCAGCTCAGCTCAGCTCCAGCTCAGCTCCGGCTCGGCTCGGCTCAGCTCAGCTCGGCTCGGCTCCAGCTCAGCTCCAGCTCAGCTCCGGCTCGGCTCGGCTCAGCTCGGCTCAGCTCCAGCTCAGCTCCAGCTCGGCTCGGCTCAGCTCCAGCTCGACTCGGCTCAGCTCAGCTCGGCTCGGCTCCAGCTCAGCGCCAGCTCAGCTCCAGCTCGGCTTAGATCAGCTCAGCTCCAGCTCGGCTCAGCTCGGCTCCAGCTCGGCTCAGCTCAGCTCCAGCTCAGCTCCAGCTCGGCTTAGCTCAGCTCAGCTCCAGCTCGGCTCAGCTCGGCTCCAGCTCGGCTCCAGCTCGGCTTAACTCAGCTCAGCTCCAACTCGGCTCGGCTTGGCTCAACTCAGCTCAGCTCGGCTCGGCTCGGCTCAGCTCCAGCTCAGCTCAGCTTGGCTCGGTTCAGCTCTCTTGGGTTGTTTTCCTCTGGTCTGTGAAATCGTGCAGAGGCCATTTGGAGCACCGGAGGACACTAGAGGACACCGGAGGACCTGTCCCATCCACTACTGTCAGGATATAGTGACCTTTTTAGAAAAATAACTCAATTTTAATAATATTTGCTCCAATTCTAACTACTGCTGCTTTAAATCGTTTTGCCTATCAAATGACAGAAAACAGTAAAAATACCACCACTAGTTCCCAGAGTCTAATGTGATGTCTTCAGATGACATGTTTTATCCGGCCATCACTTTCAAAACCAAATTATTCAGTTTAGCCTACAGAGAACAGAGAGAAGCAATCAGCAAATAATGACACCTCGATAAGCTGGAACCAGAGAATATTTGGTATTTTTGCCCGGCAGATGACATTTTCTTTAATTAACTATGACCTTTGAAAGGTTGTTTCCTCCCTTTCATGCTTCTCTCTTTCACTTCTGTTTCCATTTCTGCTTATTTTAAGTTTACTGTAAGTCTGTTTTTAAATTATTCACAGCTGTGGTTCTTCACATATTCAAAGCTTTTCATTTCCGTTTTGAATAATGAACCGATTTTTTTTAATGGTGTCGAGCAGGTCAGAAACCCGCCGGTTTACACCGCTCTGTGTGTGTGTGTGTGTGTGTGTGTGTGTGTGTGTGTGTGTGTGTGTGTGTGTGTGTGTGTGTGTGTGTGTGTGTGTGTGTGTGTGTGTGCGTGTGTGTGCTTGTACGCACATACCGGACCGTGTTTGTGTATCCAATTTGTGCCGCGCTGTGATTTTCTATTGGTGCGCTGTAGGCGCTTCGTGGCACCCGATTGGCTCCGCTGTGGGTGTGTGCAAGCGACTCTCTTGACTGTCGGTAATCTTGATTGGCCGGCGCGAATTCTAAAGCGCTATTGGTCGAGACCCTTCAGTTTCCTTCGTGACGATTGGCTGGCGCTGTTGTCATCACAGAGGAATGCGGAAGTCGTGCAGTCTACTGAGTCACCGTTCTGTCAGCTGATTCTTTCTGTGTGAGTAACTCGATTTATTTCTTAAAATGAAGTAACTTCTGGTTAATGTGTTGAGCGCGACATGATCTCAGGCTGTCGGACTAGTGTTGGACATGTGAACCTGAAGCCGCGTTGTCGTTTTCTGCTGGTAAATGAGCGAATTTTACACCCCAACCTCTAGTAATGCTGCTATCCGGTAGTTAGCATGATGCTAACATTTGCAAACACGCACACTTTCGGTTTGTCAACTCGTCGCCTCCTGGTACAGTCGCAGCCTGTAGTGAGGTTGTCGGCCACTTTCACTTTCACCTGACATGTCAGTAAACTTTATTCCTGTTATCACACGTCCACACCTGTTGTGATGTCACGAGTCAAACAGAGCACCTGTCCTGCTCCCGTGGAGCCGACAGTCTCACCGGTCATGCTAGCAGACGTCTGCGTTTTTGTTCCGAGGAAAGTACCTTGAATCCCCAACTTGGCTGGAAATGTTTTGTATACTCAAGAGGAGGAAGCGGGACTGGATTTGAGGAAGTGATCCTAATGCTTAATGTTCATCAGTATCATTGTTATTGGAAATACTGTAATATAATTACTTCTCTGCTGCCTTCACAGTGTACATACTGTAGCCTCTTAATGTCCATTTAGCCAAGTGGTGTACTGGGCATCCAGTGTCTTTAACCAAGTGTTATTTTTATAATCAGAGTGCTTGTTTTGTTTGACCAGCAGCCCAGAACATATTATTTCTGTACTATCATATAAGACAAACAGCAAGTCTGTACGATTAAGAAGCACCTTGGTTATTATAATAACCTGTGGACTGTGTGGCCATGTCATCATAGGACCTCTTATTTTTTAGACATAAGAGGTGTGAGGCATTGTGAACAAATTTAATTTGAAGGGAAAGCTACTGGTTTGGCACATAGAATAAAACAGATAGAGGAGAATAATGATTTTGTTTTCAGTGCTTTTATATTACATATTTATGTATGTCAGTTTATCAGGTGCGCCTAGCCAAAACTATTGCAGTCTAATACAACAGCCCTGCAGCCACAGCCATGAGTCCTAAAACTCGGAGAGGAGTTTGTATTTTAGCACTTCCGGTTCCCTCATCTCAAAGTCAGTGCTTCTGTTGACTGGTTTTACTTCGGTTAGGAGTTCATGTCTGTGGTTAACATACGTAGAGACTTTAATGTTTTGTTCTACAAAATAAAATAAAAAAACACGGCAGTAAATATCACAATTGTGAATTTTGAAGCCTGCTATGTATTTTAAAAAGGCAGTTGATAACAAGCAGCTAAATGAGACTACTGAATGCCATCACGCTGACTCGTCTGCCTTTGCAGCCACCGTGGTGTAGTTCGTTTATAGTTTAACATCAGCTTTTTACCTCTGATGATTGCATTTACGCTTCAAATGCATTAACGCTTTATCTTGCTGAAAAAAACATTTAATTATCAAATGTTTGTTTGCCACATATCTTATTTTCTGCAATAATCCAATACAAAGTGGAACAATAACACTGCAACACTGTTAAATTGTATTGTGCTATGGTGAGAGGTGTTTGCAATAATCTAACTTAATCTAAATCTAATCCAGTATTTTGTCTACTCCGCCCCATTGTTAAGGGCTAATTTATTATTTCATGAGTCGGATGAGTTGGATGAGTCTCAGAGCTGTTTGTCAGGTGCTAATGTTTTGGACAAAAAGCATCTTTACCAGAGGAGACACACTCAACTGGAGATTACCACCTACTCCTGAACTAGCTGCCATCCACAAAAAGGCCAAACTTTGTTAAATGCCAGCACTGAATGCCTGAATGCTTGGGGATTATTATTATGCTGTAGTTCAAAACGAAACAATGCCTTAAAATTGTTCACTGTTAGTTTAATGAATGAACGTTATATTCACAGCAGCAGCACCAAAGACAGGATTTGACATGCATGAAGGTGTGGCACTGGGAATTAATAGTAACCCCTCCCCTTTTTTTATCAGAAGTACAGGCCGTACTGTCCTGTGTGTGTGTGTGTGTGTGTGTGTGTGTGTGTGTGTGTGTGTGTGTGTGTGTGTGTGTGTGTGCGTATAATCTGGGTTTCTGACAAGACATTTAGTTGTTAAAAATATCACACTCACATCACACCAGCTGCAGCTTCCAGTGTTTTATTTTCACAAGCATTTTCATTAAACTGGTGTCAGACTGATGTGGGAGAAGTCATGGCATGAATGTGATTAGTGTTTTGAACTAAAAGCTGTTTTCTTTTGGCTGATACAATTTCCACAAAACTTTTGCAAAAGCAGAATGATCACAGAGGGGCAGTCGCAGTGTGCATGTCCTTTATGTGTAGTGTTTGTATGCAGAGTGTGAGTTAGGGGGAGGATCTTTGGATTAAACGTTAGACAGAGTGCATTCTTGCATGAGTGAAAGCAAGGGTTGGTAATGTTGGGTACGCTAGATTTGAAAAATTATCCAACTGCAAAACCCAGTGATTTCCAAGTCTTTTCCTGTGGAAGTAGCAACACTAGCTCCAAAGTGCCTAAACCCAGTGAGAAAGTTGCCAAGTCAGCAACACTGACATCACCTCCCTTCAGGCCTCCCTCTTTAACATAATCAATGAACATTCCTGTTGTCAGCACTCAGAGCTGTCAGACTACCAGCTCGTGGAAGATTCCGGTGACGTATAATGCGTCAACACAGGTAGACAGACAGGTAGTCCATCCAATCATTTCATTCGGCCTAAATGAAACGATTAAATGGACTATTACAGTCCTGGGACAGCCACAGTTACCTTTTTTTTTGTCAGAGCGTTTGATTTAATTGAAGAGGATGTAATCAGAATTTCAACAAATATAATAAATGTATTTGAATAGCACTAACCATACCTTGAGTCCACCAAATTGTGCCTTGATGGAAAAAATAGCAATTTTACTTACTTTACTTACTAATTAACTGACTCGATAAATCAATGTCATTAAATGTAGCAAAAATGATATTAAAATGTGATAAATTCACATTTCTGTTTTAATTTGCTTCTTTATTTATCTTTGTATTAATTCCCTTATTTATTTATGAGTAAAAGAGAAATCAAAGCAGGAGCGTAATCTTCTGCTTTAATTTTCTTTTATTTATTTATGTGTTTAGTTGTAGAAGTTTATTTTTATTTATTCAGAAAAGCATTTTTATATATTTATTTTTTTTATCGAGTCATTTATTTATTTATTTATAGATTGTGTACTATACAGATTGAGTCCAAATCAGAGGAAAAAGGAGAGTGAATGCTGGACACATTATTTAACATGTAAGCCATCACAGCTTCATAAAGCAATGATCTTCTGCCAAAGAGGCCAAATCAACAGTTAATGCAGCGTTAAAGGTTTGGTCTCCTCACTGCTTTTACTTGATCGTTTATCTGCCAGAGTAGTGTGTTTTTGTTGAGTCATATTGCTTTGAGTGTGATATTGTACCTTTTTTTTTTTTTTTTGAAAGCAATTACGACTGACTGCCTACATGTGATTTCTGTATTCAATGCCGATTAGTGATGAAAGCCATCCCCTCTGATAAAATGAGTCATGAGTGGAGGTCCGTCCCCTGTAGTAGGGTTTCTTTCACTTGGAGAAGCCTGGCACTCAGTGAGTGGGAGGGAGAAAGAGTAAGCAAAAGTCAGAGGGAGGGAGGGAAGGAGGTATGTCATACGCTGGATTACTACCAGTATGTGTTTGGGCGACACAGACTACTGCTACTTTGCAAGGCTGTGAGCTTTGATTCAACCTTGGACAAAAGTTTCAACAGAAAGTTTGCAGCACACTCTGGACAGGTAAGAGACTTTGGAAACAGTATTTTACCAGTTCAGAGTCGTATTTTTTTCTTTTTTTGTGGAGCTATGTGCAAAAGGGGGTGTGTCTGGAAAAAAAACACAGCACAGGGAAGTGAGACGACGAGAGCACTACACAGCTACAGCTTACACTCAGTTTGAAGGTGTCCTCGTGATCAATGTTAAGTCTAGTCCTGCATGCAAGGAAGTGAACGCTACGTCCATGTTTTCTTGAGCTGCCTGAGTCTGTTCGTATTAAACCTCCGCTGAGCTTCCTGACTGAGCTTGCACAGGAAGAGAAGGCAGTGCAGTATCATGCTCAGTATTTCACTGTCGTCATTTATCGGCAGTGTGCAGCCACTGTCCAGATATCCAGATATTAGAGTTTATCTACCACGGCGGGCCACCGTTGGGGGTGTGTAGGAGAGTTGTGGAGTTTGTCCACATCTGCTGTGTTGCTGCTCCTAGTCTGTATGAGCAATGTTGAGTTTGCATTTCCTGTAAATGAGAGTCTCTCCCGTCAGGTCAGGTCAGGTCAGCTGATCTGGTCCACGGTTTCCATCGCAGCGTCAGACTTCACACATGTTCCTGCATGTCTGTGGAGTGTGTTTGACCTGATATGTGGATAGTACTCCTTGTTCCAGATCACCTAGTTCAGACAAAAGTCTGCATACACCACACTTCTCCGAGGACTTTGTGGTGATAGCAGACGGTCGAACGATAAAATGTAAAGAGCGTCCATACCTCTACCTCTTCAGTGATGAGATACGTTATGATTTTTACTAGTGCCATTCTGCCTGCTGGAGTTTAGACCGAGGAAGTTTGGTTTTTGGAATGCAGCCCTTTTTAGTTTACGCAATCACACACACTCCACGACCACACACACACACACACACACACACACACACACACACACACACACACACACACACACACACAGTCTGAAGGTAGTGTGTTTTCATGTTGGCAGGAGCCATCGCTGGCACAGCAGAGCCCAGTAGACGGGAGGAGAGGGAGGGATCTGAAGAGGAGCGCCCAGACCGACTGTCTACGGCACTGGCTGGCAGCATGGTGAGCCAGCCACACTAAATATACGTGGATATTCTTTATGTATACATACATGTACACCTCAATACCTCTCCAACCTCCTGCACCCTTCCCATAATAACTACCACCTGAGGTCCAGTGATTTCACTACTCTATCTTTCCCTAAAGCCCGCGCTGTCTTCGGCCAGAAGCAGAGCGATAGGAGCTCCCTTCAAAACTCTGCCTTCACTCCATGTGTTTAAACAGAAACTTCAACGTTCCCTAGTTGTACGTGTTGACTCCCTTTCTGCTCTCTCTCCATGTAGTCCAGTAGTTATTTATGCTGTTTTTAACTTCATTGTCTCCTCATCATTGGTTGTGTGTCTTGGATTCATGTGTACTGTTTCTTTTTTTTCTGTTTCTTCTTTGGTTTTTATTTTACGTCTGCTGGGGCCTCTCGCCAGGTCATCATTGCACATGAGAAGCTGTTCTCAGTTCACTTTACCTGGTAAAGTAAAGGTCAAATGAAAATATGTACCACTACTTAAACTAGTTGCCGCCCTTAATATTCTGAAGGTAACATGGCAAGCTGGGAGTTTTTTGCACCCTCACAGGAAATGGCACAATACTGTGATGGGCCTGAACAAAGCTCAACAGCGTTTGCAGCAGGTTTAGAACAGGATGCATGACTCAAACACATGTCACACATGCTCATTTAAACATCTGTATGTCCATCACAGGGGGCAGTTCTCTGAGGCGGCACCTCCAGCCAGCTCCTGGATTGTTAACGTCACATTTGGCCATGTTTTTGGGTGGGAAGCCAGTGAGGGATCATGTAATTGTTGCTGCATTCGCGACTCCTACTCATGGTCCCTGCACAGAGGGAGGGTGCGATCTTTTGAGATCAACAAATATGCAAATAAATAATAACTAGGGTTTTCAGTCAATTAAAATATGTAGTTGCATGATTGTCCATTGTTAATCACAAATTAGTTGCACATTTTTAATTGTTCAAAATGTACCTTAAAGGGGGATCTGTCAAGTATTCATGGGAGTGGGCAAATGTGCTGCTTTATGCAAATTTATGTATATATTTATTATTGGAAGCAATAACAGATATTGACCAGAAACCCTCCCAGGTTCTGACTTTAGCATCAACAATCTGCTCCAATCAGAACATGACAAACTGCAGCCCAACAGGCAACAACAGCTGTCAGTGTGTCAGAGTGCTGACTTGACTAGGACTTGATCCAGACTGACTGGGACTATCAGAAAGTGGGCATGTCTGTAAAGGGGAGACTGCTGGGGACCCAGAGAACCCATTTACATCCACACATCTGGAGCATATTGTCACATTAACTTTGACGGTCCTAATAATGTGAATGAGTGAAGGTATCGTCCTCAGGCAGCTTCTCTCTTCGTCGCAGTAGTAGTTTCCTCAGCAGGGTTACGACTGTTAGTTTCATTCAGGAAATGCTTCTGCATCAGTAAAAGCTTTACAGATGTTACAAGTCTTTGACGTAGCGCCTGCCGCGTGCCTGCTGTACCACTTTGTTTTGAAGCACGTCCAGACCCTTTTGACCACCTGTTCAATGAACATACTCATGGTAACACATGATATTTCAAAGTACTGACTGTGCATGTCCTTGAGCACGATGCCAGACCCCAACTTTTATTTTCAGTTACTGTCGTACTGAACATGAAGCTCAGCTAAATGACCGATATTTGAAATGAAATGCTTGTGCAGTACAGTACTGTAACACTGTTGATGCTAAAGCATGATACACAGATAAGGGTGAGGTTCAAATGTGCGCCCTGAACAGCTTCCTACCTTTATACCTTGGCTTGGTCATCCCACTCCGGCTGCTTCTTTCAGTTAGTTATACTAACAGGGTTGTTATCGTGATCTACAAGAAAAACGAAAATAACCAGTGACAATCATTTTTAGTAAACTGAAACTGAATAAAAACTAAATCCTTTAAGAAAAACTAAAACTGTATTCTAAAAACTACTAAAATTAAATAAAAATGAACATGAATTCATTCGTTTTAGTTTTTTTAGCTATAATATAGCACTGCCAAAAAAGTAGACGCATGAATTTCTGTCAACTCTCACGACAGTGAAGCACAGAAACTGAAATGATATGACGTCCCAGGAGATGGCGCTAAGCAGCAATAGCTTCATATCAGACGCTACGGTCACGTAAAGATATAACATGATGTCCATTTCTACACAGTCCTCCTACCATGTATTTTGTATGTATATAGCTGCATACTTCTGAGAAAAACAAAGTAAAACTAAATATATAAAAACTGTCAAAGTTAACGCAACAATAACATGTTATTGCAAATTTGTTTAGAACTGCTGATTTCTTTAAGGCATTAACACAACTTGGGATGTTTTGTGTTTTTAGCGGGCTCAGGGTTAAAATTCGAGTGAAGATGCTGCCATCATGTGAAACTAGAAAATCTGAGGAATCCATCGGTACCAACTGTGTCACACCACACCATCACACCAGTTAGCCTCGATCCCTCTACAGACATCCCAGTGAAGTATTTTTAATGCTAAAGTCAGTACCTGTGAGAGTTTCTGGACAATATTTGTCTTTGTTTTGTGTTGTTAATCGATAAATAATAATAAATGCACACAGCAAGTATAATTGCCCACTCCCATGTTGATAAAAAATATGAAATATTTGACAAATCTCCCTTTTAAGGTACATTTTGAACAGATAAAAAATGAGCAATTAATTTGTGATTAATCACAATTATCAATGGACAATCATGCGATTAATCCTTAAATAATTTGATTGACAGTCCTAATAAAACTAAAATTAGATATATAAAAACTGAAACTTAAACCTTTCTGCAAAACCTAAACTAAACTAAAACTAGTAAATACACTCTGAAAACTAACTAAACTACAATGAAATTGGCATGTCAAAACTAGACAAGTAAAAACTACGGTAATTGAAAATTCGAAGCTATTATAAGCCGGGTTAGTAGTTTTCATGTCTTTGTTCGGAGACAAATGGCTCATTAGCCTTCTGATTGTATTGTGATGACGTCCAGATGGGCAACAATGCCTTAATTCAGGCAACCGGGCCACAATTCAGCCTGATCAAACACAAGGGAAGTCAGCACAATTACATCATGCTTGATGAAGTTAACGTGATTAAATTGTGCATGATCAGAGGAATCTCCTCGACACCACCCAAGATGACCACGGCATCACGCTGCTGCAGGAAGTACTGTTTCTGCTGATTGCCCTCTGGTGGATGCTGCTGTCAAGTCGAAATGGTTTTGTATTATGCAACATTATCATGAATGTAATTGGTGCAGCAAGACGTCAAAGTAAATGTGCTGCTTCAAGTTGCTACATGCCCTTTTTAATTTGAGCCAGGTTGTTTTGGAGCCTCAGATTTGGCCGTCTGTGAGACAACCAGCGGTTTGTGGGATAATGCTGCAGCCGCGGGCCTTTATACTGTAGGTCACAGCTCTACTTTTATTTTAAAAGATCCCATGCATGCTGTGCATTTTATTTTCAGGTAAGTTTAGCAGTAGAGTTTATGTTGCCGATGACTTGACTCGTGTGTGTGCAGTTTAGGTCTTCTCCAAGTAGAGAAAGACAATAGACACACTATAGAAAATACTGTATGTTGTAATACAGTATGCCTTTGGGACTTGATAGCACCATTATACTTTATCACTACGCAGTAACAGAATCTTGATTCATATCTGATCAGCGCTGCGTAGTTTGACAGTTAGATCGCAAGTTGATTGACAGCTGCTTAGAGGCTCCTTGGCTGTGATTGGTTGTTTTCCTTTGGGCACGTTGAAATCTTAAAGATGCCATCAGCAGTGCAGCAGGACGCATGATGTTTTCCACAGATTATCTGTCTCTTGCACTTCTGTTAGGATATAGTGGCCATTTTATAGAAATAACTTATTTCATATTTACTCAAAGTTACCGACTGCAGCTTTAACTTCAGATATGGGTTTTGCTGACATCCAGCGATTGAACGTGTTGCACTGACGTAGAAAAGTCCACTCAGGTGTGTTCAGTAGACCTGACACCACTGTTGAGCTGAGTTAACACACTGACCACACCCAGAGTGCAACGCACTAAAGCAAGAAGAGTGAAAAGATGCTTTCCAGAATCATGTGAAATTGAACTTCAACACAGGACTAACCCAGGACTAGCAGAGGTCTGCGTTCTCATTTTATGTGCCTCGGTGGGCACATTGTTTGTTCATCAGCCCCCGCCATCAATTAAGCCCAGAGCTTGACTGGTTGTGTCCCATAAAAAGGCTGAGAGCTGGGCAGCCAGCCATGGTGGCATTCTGTGGACCCAGTTGACCAGAACCTCGGGACACACATCCTCCTGTTACACTTCCTATTTATGTCCCATAAAAGCTGCACCCATTAGTTTCAAGAGGAGTTCGTCACTCGTCTGGTCACTGCTTCCCCTCTCTTAAAGCACTGTCGATCCTGGCTGAAGTACCGTCACTGTGTGTTCAGAGCCAAAGAGCAGGCCGCCATGCGCCCGGGGTTCTCCCATAGACGGGATATAAGAAACGGACCGAGTCGGCTGGATGTCACCCGTTGGTTTGTGGACTGCTGTTTTGAACTCTCAAGTTCAGCTTTTTGACTTTTTGTCCGTTGCTGTCTTTGCCTTTGCTGCTGTTTTTGCAACCAGAAATGACACGAGAGGGTGGAGCTAAGCACAACTGACATTTTTTGGCAGCATTAAAGGTTATAATTAACTTTCACAAATGAAAAACACTCTGAAAGGGTTAAAGTTACAAGACGAAAACATGGATAACTCCCAGACCAGACAAAGGCGTGGTAGCGACCTGTCAATCACCAGGTAGCCCCGCCCTAAAGCCTCCCTGCTTTCTGGTCTATCTGACTCTAAATGGACCATAACTTACTGAATGAACATCCTGCTGTACTGAAGAAGACTGAAACTAGTGACTGAGACCAGAAACTGGTGTTGACAGTGTTTACTGAGGTAATAAATCAGACAGGATCAGGATCATTTTCTCATAGACATCTATAGGACCAGAGGAGTCGCCCCCTGCTGGATATTACCTGGAGGTAGTCCACTTCTCACCAGATACGTTTTTATCAGCGTTACAGGCTGCAGCTTTAAGTTACTCTATGATGCACAGATGAATATATGGTTGTTATTTAAAGTATATAAAAGTACCACAGCTAATGATATTTCCATCTGCATTCAGTGATCTCAGGGTAACTTTCTCAGGTAGGCTTGTGAGACATTTGCTCTAGCAGTTTGTCCGACAGGTAATATCATCCTTTTAATCCCGTCTCGTGAATCAGCCTTTAATTGCTTCCCAGCCTCCAGCTTTTTCGCTGAAACAAAACAGGAAGTATTGAGTTCATACAGTCCACTCACGCTGCCGTATTGTTAAGAGGATAATGCGAGCATGGAAATGAGGACAATGGGGTTGTTTTAGCCTGCCCTTGGTACCCACAATGCATTGTAATACTACCTTGGTGGGGTTGTGGGGAACTAGCCAGAGAGGTGTCTGTGCCAGCAGCATGCAGAGACAGGTGTTTCTCAGTCACCGCCTCCTATACCACGTTACCTGCTTACATTAGGCTTGCATCACCTGTATGTGGACTTGTTGTTTCCCAAAACTCACTGGCTTGACACCAGAAGCGCTTACCGAGGGTTATAGTTAAAGCCAGCGGGGTCATTCCAGGTGGTGGTTAATGATTTTACTGTTGCTTTCCTTGAAGGGACTTTGGCTTCTAGCACTGTTTGGCCCTACTGTGGTTCCTGACGTCTGGCTGCCGGCGTCTGGTTCCCTGTTGCTCCTGGTTATTCAGTTCCAGCAATGATAACTTTGTTGTTTTGCTTCATTTGTTTGTATTTTTTTATCAGTTGGTTGACCACGACTGCTGGATCTGTAACTGCTGTTTCAGATGTTTTGATATACAGTTTTTAATGAACGCCTGAGTGAATGATCGTTACATGGCTGAGCACTGGTGGTGAACATACTGGGATAACCTACATTGTGATGTATTTGGTGTGGAGAGGAGGACGTGCTGCTCTGGAGCCACTGTCTCACACAATTATGTTCACATTATATGATTTTATCATATGAATTGTCTATTAGGGCTGAACGATTTTGGAAAATGTTATTGCATTTTTTTTTTTTTTTTACCAATGTTGCGATTGCACTTTAATATGTGATTATTTTTATTTTTTAAAGTTCCTTATCTTCTGTGTTATTCAACAAACACAAGCAATAAGTGACTCTGTAGTATGATCATCACAATATTAGTTTAAATTGTTCTTCCCTGCAGGCCAGGCTTCTGTGTATGATGACATTAGGTGGTGGAGAATTGATATGAATGACATATATTTATTGAACTACTTCAATCAGAGTAGTATATTGACTGATTTGTTTTACTTCTAGCCATGTAAACATGTAATAATTATCATGACAACATAAAGTGCACGTTTGAACGAGCTCTGAGGAGGAAGTTTATTAATGAAGCGCATCGTGAGACTCTGATAGGACCCCGATCAATGGCTTCACCACGTCAGTTTTATTGGAGCTGTTGTGACTCTCTCACTCTGTTTCTTACATTTTTTTCTTTTTTCCCTGTTAAAGGTTGTTTTTTTTGTTTTTTTTTTATTTGTTAGGTCATTTTTCCTTATCAGTGAGGGGGTCGCATTGTTGCCCCTCGAGGCAAAACTGTGATTTGTGATTTTGGGCTATACAAATAAAATTGACATGACTTGTATCATATTAAGCTAAATCCTGCTTCAGGCTAAAAGGTTAGAGTTGACTCAGCTGACTATACCAAAACGCCTCTCACATATAGGACACGACTGCACGCTGCAATCATTTTACCTTCAAAATTATTAGACCTGGTTGGGAACACCTGTCATAGACTGCAGATTGCAGCACCATTGCAGCTCATGGCTTTGGAAAAGGCATGCAAACATAATTGTGTGTATTTACAGACACTTAAAACACAAATATACATGAAGGAGTATGAAAGGCTCCATATAGTCACCTAATGCCTTGTGTATTATTCATATCCTACTTCTATAGCTGTGTGTCAACATGTGGGCCGACGGGCTGCCTCGGTGACTCGCTGACCTCCTTTCCTAAAATAAAACCTGAGACAAGAGGCCAAATGTGGTGCTCAGTTCTGCGGCCGGTTCGGGTGGGGCAGGCAGGCAGGCGGAGAGGGGGAATTTGAAGCCCAGTGTTTGGACTCTGGACCCACTTGTCATTAAACAGGCTGCAGTACTCCAACCGTCTCCTATAAAATTACTTTTCCAAACAACTAAACTGCATTGTCAGTTACGTTGCGAGGGAAACATATTTTCTCCTGGATTACGGTCAAAGTTTTAAACTTGTGTTTAATGTTGGAAATTAAATTAAATTTTAAAAAACAAAACAAAAACCTACGACTGTCAGTCGATTAAAATATTTAATCACGATTACACACTTTTTTTGCTTAAAATCTACCACAAAGGTAGATTTTTGTCAAGTATTTGATGCTCAAATATGCTTGCTTTACGCAAATGTGTATATATATTTATTATTGGAAATCAATTAACAGTCTATGGGAGTACCCATAGAAACCATGTACATTCACACATCTGGAGGTCAGAGTTTGGAGTGTTATCAAGCCTCCTTTTCAACAAGCCAGCATGACGTGGTTGGCAGCAGTGGATTCCTTCACTCTAGCTTTAACATTGAGCCTTTTACAACCGCCCATCGAATGCATTAATACTTACTGATTCACGGGAAAATGATCTGAAAGCTGTTCTCTTTCGAGGGACTGTGTTAAAATAAGAAAAATTATATAAAGTTGATTGACATAAATTATGTTCCATTAAGCATAGTTCAGATTTGAATGATATATACTCTGAAGTTACACTCTCAAGCAGACCTGGGCTTCATACAAACCTGAACGGCTCGGGAGGTCTCAGACAAACCACACGGTTTTACTCAAGAAGCTAAAAAAAACAGTAAAGGGAACAGCTTTTGTTTTGAAATGCAGGTTAGTGTTCTTCTTCCTGTCACACTTGACATTGATGTAAATTGACCTGAGTGATGTTTGAAGTAGCGTCACCTGCTGAAGAGACTAACATGTCTATAATGAGTCAGGGACTGATCAGTAGTTTTCTGGAGGTTGGCGGTAAAGCTGTGAGCTTAGTTTACAACAAACGTGGCTGAATTCAAAGAAAACAACGAGAATCGTCACTTTGAGACAAAACCTGCAGAAAGATCCAGAAAGCTGTCTGGAGATGAGAAGGAGAGGACAGCCGAGGGGCTGCTGGCTGAGATACTAAAGCAGAGAGGAACCACAGGAGGAGAGGGAAGGGTTAATGATAAGGTAAAGTTAAATGTAAGGGGTAATGTTAAGTTAAATGTTTAGTTAAGGGAAACATTCCTCCCCTAACCAGTCAGTCCTGTATGGTTCATAGACTCCTGTATATAAAGTCATTTTATTAATAATCTGCTGTTTGGAGGATTTTCAGTAGAATAAATGCTGATCAATAAGAACAGCAGTCTGTTTCCTGCAGTGATAAATAGAGGTTAGGTCTGACAGTATCTGGGTTTGTGATGTGACCCCCAGGATAAATAACTGCCCCCTTCCAGGTGTGAAAATTCCCCCTCTCATAATTGTGACCCTGTTGAATGTTAATACCACCTATTCACCTTTCAACAGCAGGTGATTGTATTCAGATTACATCTGGACTCAACTCGACAGCATTTATATTCCACTTTTCAAGTCACTGTGTCTAACTGCTTTCAGAAAATGAACATTAGCAAGACTGGCGTAGTGCTAATGAATCCAGACATTTAAAGTTAGCAGCTGACTTTCAATGAGCGCTTCAGCTTTAAAGTAATGAACTCATTGCTGCGTGTCACGATCATATCAGAGTTTCTATTGGCCCAGAGCTAACGCAGGAAGACGTAATGGACACAATGTGCTTGTTTTATTGGTGCAAACGGTCCCCATCTGTAGATATGGACTTTTTAATGATACAGCACAGTTTTATATTTTATAGCACATTATTGTGTGGAGTCCTGACAGAGTGCCACAGACCCCACTTTGAGAGTCACTGCTCTAAAGTGTTCAAAAATCTTCTCTATAGTCCCCCAAATCTCATGAAGGGAAAACCCTCCACGCCTCCAGACGTGATGAGGTGTCCAGGATACGACAAGTCTTAATCATTGGGATTTTGCCAAAGAAATAAACATTTCAGACTGTAGTGCTGCTGAATGATTTTCTGTCACACATCACAGGACAGAGAAGCTGGCATCGGTTAAACGCTGTTCAATCTTCTGCCTCGTACTCACTATGACGGCTCTCAGCAGCACTGTGCTCTTAAAACACACACATGGCTGTTTTTGTAAAGCCGCTATGTTGCAGCGCACAATGCTTTATTTCACTCCTCCTTTTTGCTATGGGTTAATAAATGTTAGGAGTGAGTCACAGGGTTACCATGTGACATGAAAGTGATTATCTGTAAGGTTCTGCTTGATTTGTGGAAGTGCATTTTATAGCAGCAGAGTCCATTTACCTGATGAGATGGGAGTCAGACTGCACACGAGTGCAATGCGTCATGATTCCTGCAGCATAAGGCACGCCCCTCTGATATATACCACCATACTAAACATGAGAAGTTTAAAGATCATTTACAGTAGGCATTAAAAATTATATCTGTCAATTTGGATCTCTAAAATCAGCATTTAATGGACTTTTTAAAAACATTTTTTCTAAATTATTAGAGTTCAGTGTATTGATGCATGTTAAAGAATTAGTTTATTTCCACACTGGACAGTCGTACGATCTGCTTGATCTGATAAAACTGGAGCACAATAAGAGACAAACGTGAAAATGTGAACTGCCAAATAATGTTGTACTCAAAAACGGACGTGGTTTCAGCTGGCGTCAGCTTCCAGTGACAGCAGCTGATGACCTGCAGTAGATGCTGCGTCCGAGCAGCAGCTGATGACCTAAGATAAGATAAGATATCCAGGGAGAAATCAACCAAATCTCCGCACTATCCTAAATAAATAAGATATTACTTTATTAGTCTCGCAGTGGAGAAATTCACAACCTGCAGTAGATGCTGCGTCCGAGCAGCAGCTGATGATCTGCAGGGAAAAGCTGCTGAAGCTGTGAGCTTTCATGACATGCTACATGTCTTGCTGTTATATAACCACACCCTTGCAATTTGCGATTTGTGACATTTATCCAAACTGGATTATTTTTCCCGGGGATGTCCTGTACTTGTTACTTTGGTATCTGGATTTTTAATCCTGCAGAAACCTGAATTGTCTGTAAATTCATTTTTAATGTAATTTTTGTTAAACTGCACAAACTGAAGGAAGCGTAGGTTCTTGCTGATGGCTGTAATTTAATGAAAGTCCATGTTTTATAAATGACCCTCAGGACAGATTAAACTGTAGAGACACACAAGTGATAACACTAGTTGTACTTATACTGTGGCTGTCAAAAGATTTGAAATATTAAATTGTGATTTATCGCAGGATTGTTCATGGTTAAATGTGATTAAATTAACAATTTTTATCTGTTGTGAATGTACCTTAAAGGGAGGTTTGTCAAGTATTTAGTACTCTTATCAACATGGGAGTGGGGAAACATGCTGCTTTATGCAAGTGTATTCTGAATACCGTTTTTCTGGGCTCCGAAGCTTCGGTGAGAAATATTCAAAGCTTTTCAAAATGTCGGGATCACACTGCTGCTGCGCTACTTTACACACAAACACCTCTACACATTAACAGTGGTTTCTGTCTGAGAATAACTAATGAAAATAAATGTGGAGTATGAATAATGACTAATTATTCCATATTTTATGGGCTATTTTTTTGCTTCAGTATTACATACTTGTATAAATAGAAATTTAAAAAAAAACAAAGCATTTGAATACTGAATACACGTCAAACTGCAGCGCAACAGGCAACAACAGCTGTCAGTGTGTCAGAGTGCTGACTTGACTAGGACTTGATCCAGACTGACTGGGACTATCATAAAGTGGGCATGTCTGTAAAGGGGAGACTGGTGGGGACCCAGAGAACCCATTTACATCCACACATCTGGAGGTCAGAGGTCAACGGACCCCTTTGAACATGGCCACGCCAGTGTTTCATCACCAAAAGTTATCAAAAGTTTAGATTATTATTATTATTATTATTATTTAGCGTCCTTCAACAAGCTACTATGACGTGGTTGGTATCATGGAGTCTTTAGGTTTTCTAGTTTCATATACATACATATATACATATACATATATACCAGTATCTTCACCCTAGCTGTAAAGCTGAGCCGCTGCAACCTAAAGATCACAAGGTCAATGTGTTACAGAAATTAGTAGCGTTAAAACAAATATGCATTGATGTGTTATTATTACATTAACTTTGATATATATTAAGCTATGTGGCATATTCAGAGTAACTTCCTAGTTGTAATGATAAAACATGTTACCTTCTGCTAACAACAGCAGTCCACAGTGGTGATTTTACCTAGTCTTTGCAGGACTGAGGTCTTTGTTAGCCTGGAGATGAAATACATACATCTACGGTACCTGCAGTACTACCAGTATAACAGCTCTCCACTGGATCCTAATTTCTGTCCTTATGTACAGTACATCGACTTTCAAGCAGTGTCCAGTATCAGACGTAGGTAAATGTCCTCCAGTGTTTCTGTATCAGGTCGCCTTGCTCTCTGCAGACAGAAAGGACATTGCCTGCTCACTGGTAGTCCTGGAGACTGATGAATGGCAGCAGGTTCCTCTCAAAAGCGGTTGAAACGTGTCTCTTGAAGCTAGCTTTGAATTTTCAGACCTTTTGCTGGGATCAAGTTGAAAAATATACTTGGGTTGGATGGTTTCTTTACATGGATTACACTTAACTACTCTGCCATGTCAGAAGTACATTACAGCACCACCCCCTGTAAAGTAAATCCTGTTTTGATAGTGCTGCGTCGTACGTCCAGCCTATGCTGCGTGTACTACGCTATGCGTGTTACATAATGTGGGGTCATACAGCTGAAGGCGAGCGGCTGTCACGACTCCGTCAGGGAGGAGGAGGTTGGGGTAAGAGGGGGAAGGGCTGTGTGTGCGTATCCCGTAGAATAATGGACGCTGTATACACACCCTGTACATACAGTGACCTTCCCTTCCTACCTTTTTAAGCACAGTAAGGTGCTGCAGCATCTGTCCACCGCAAAGGTGCACTGCACTGGTGTAGGGCAGCGCCAAGACGACACTCGAGAGACAGGTGAGGGGAGAATGAGTGTCTGTAGAATGCTGTGTCATCTCCGCATACACCCTCCCTCCTCTGTCCTCTATTCTCCTCCTGCACTAGATCAATTGCTGCCAATGGTTTTGCGATGGGACGCTGTCCAACCACTGGACGGGGTGTTGTGTGTGAGTTTGCTTCAGGCTGTGTTTTGCATGAGGCTGCTAGCATACAGTGTGTTGTGCTTGAGCCAGAGCACTGCGGTTGGTCACACGGTGCATGCATGGCAGTCGGAGCATCTTCTGGTCGCCGGCAGCACACTCTGGGCTTCACCGCCTTGTTGCTGGGGGAGAGGCATATTAATGAGGAGATGTCGGTGAAGGGTGAACAAGGAGGGAGTGGGGGGAGGAGTAAGGGATGAGCGGGAGACAAGGGGAGAAATGTGAGCATGTGAATTTGTGAGAGAGAGGTAGATGCGCATGCAGAGGGTGGAGCTTAGCATCAGGCAGTTCCCTCTCTCTTTCTTTCTCTCCTGCTCTCTCTTCTAGCAGTTTCTCCCCATCCATTCGCTTCAGTTCAGATGGCACATCTGCGGTGATTTCATCACTTTCTCCTCACTTCTAACAGCTGATCGCGTGGACTGCTGCTCTTGTTTGGATCTTTATGGACTATCCTCCCTCTTTCAGCAGCGCAACAGGGGCTGTCTTCAGGCACCAGCGTGCTCTCTCTCCCCACTCTGGGAGTGGTGGTGGTGGTGATGGTGGTGGGGGGTGGCTTCCTGAATGAGAGCCGGGACTGGTGCGTTGGCACACAGTAACTCTTGAGAAGGGGGAAAGGTGTGTTGGGGGTGGAGGAGAGGAGCGGCGGGCGGAGGGGTTGGGAGCTGACGACGGGCTCCGGCTGGGAGAAGAATGGTTATGCCGGCTCCTCGTGCTCTGGTGGTGCTGCTGCTCTGTAGGCTGTGTGTCATTCAGGCACAGCCCTGCCTCTCCTCGACATGAGCTTCGCAGGAAGGGTGTCCTGCTCCATGCTCAGCTGCTTTGTAAGTCCGCTAGGCTCTTATTTTGTTTTTGTTTGTGAGTCTGGTTTGTGATGGGTGTGTATCAAAACCCTCCCTTACCTAACTCGCCTGCTTGTGTGCCTGTCGGCCAATCACTGGGGAGGAGGGGGGGGGGGGTGTTGGTCGACACACGTGAGCGCTGCAGTTATTAGTGAGAAACCCACACTCCTTTCACACTCCATGTACAAATAATTGAATTACCTCTGAGTCTTCTCATGCATGTGATGATGAAAAGCTACTTTATCGCTCAGCACTCGGCTCTGTTGCATGGACGGCCTTGAGCTGCTGCTATGCTGATTGGCAGAGTGTAAAATGTGTGTGCTGCTCAGAGCGAGCACATTGTGCCGTTGCAGCTCTGAAGTATGTTCACTGCAGTGGAGGAGCTGCACTGAGCACTTTGTGGTAATGGGATGTACGGGGGATACAGGACAGTGACTGATGCAGAACAGGTTTCTATTAGTTTGCATCTTGAAACAGAGCGGTGAAATGGTTGATGGTTTCAGAACAACTCAGGGTGGCCCTGAACCTAAATTAGCTGATGATTCACAAGTTAACCTTTCAGTGATGTCCACGGCCTATTCATTAATGCTTGATTAATTAGCCTATTATTAACTTTGAGTCTCTTTTAAACTAAACACCAAAGTCTTTCACATTCAACCACCAGCCATCCCATATTAGTATTATTACTATTAGTGCACTAAATATACTTAGTAACAGTTAAAACATCACAGATTTGTGTGTCTCATTCATATATTTAGTATTGCAGTATTTTTCTGTGGCTGACAGAACTGCATGTGGTAACTGAGCGATGATTTTTTTATTGGAAGAAATTCTCATCCAAAGTTTTTAGATAGAAATGCTTAAAATGTAGTAGTGCTCATTTTTCTATCGCAAAAATATTCCAGCAATGTAAGCGATACGTTTTATAACAAGACTTAAGGCCTTTACGCACCGGGGGCGTGACTGCATTTAGGGCTTTTATTGTGAAAGGTACGAACGGAGGCAGTGGCTCTGGTTGCGCTTTCTTTGTCAAGGTTGAAAGGAGTAATAAAGTCTGCCGTTCTGTTTCGGACTACGGAGCACCAGTGTTGCCGTCAACCCGTGACTGGTTGATGCCTTTTTTCACGGTGCGACAGATCAGGAAAAAAAAAATCTGTTGCTTTTTTTGCCAGGTAAGATTTGTTAAAGTATTCGTGACAAAAATAGTAGCTCAACAAACTCTATTGACGTGCTGTTCGGTGTGTAAAGGTCTACAGCCGACTCCGTCAGACAGCACTCAAGCACAGCGGTGATTTGGGTTAAATGCTAAGCTAACATGCTCACAATGCTGAACAAACATGTTGATGTTTAGCAGACAATGGTTACCATTTACCCTCCTTGCTTAGCGTGTTAGCATGCTAACATTGTTCATTAGCATTAATCACAAAGCACAGCTGACGCAGATGGGGAATGTTATTGATTTAGTATTTTGTCACAAACAAATATCTGACAGATTTAAATTTTCATCTGATGAATGCACCAGATGGGAAGTTAAGGGATCATTACAGTTCATCCCGAGGGGAACGTAAATGTGTGTACCAAGTATTACAGCAGTCCATCCAGTAGATGTTGAAAGTTTTCACTCAAAACCATAACGCTCATCCTCAGTGTGACGCGAGAGAAAACGTCATTAAGCTATGCAACCATGAATGTCTGTATGACATCGGTCGATATTAATAATATTATTAACAATTATTTATTATTATTTACAATATTATTATAATATTTGATTGCGATTAATCGCGTGGTTGTCCGTAGTTAATCATAAAGCAATTACCCATTTTTTGTCTGTTCAAAATGTACCTTAAACAAATATGCTTCCCTTATGCAAATGCATGTATATACTGTATTTAGAATATTTGTAAAGCAGTTAACAACACTAATCAATACCAGATATTGTCCAGAAACCCTCCCAGGTTCTGACTTTAGCATCAACAATCTGCTCCAATCAGAACATGACAAACTGCAGCCCAACAGGCAACAACAGCTGTCAGTGTGTCAGAGTGCTGACTTGACTAGGACTTGATCCAGACTGACTGGGACTATCATAAAGTGGGCATGTCTGTAAAGGGGAGACTGGTGGGGACCCAGAGAACCCATTTACATCCACACATCTGGAGGTCAGAGGTCAACGGACCCCTTTGAACATGGACATTACCAAGTCTAGCATCAGTTTGGAGCGTTATTTAACCACCTCCTCTACAAGCTAATATGACATGGACCAATGATTCCTTCAGCTTATGTGACATATGATGCCAATATCTTCAGTCTACCTAAAGTTGCATTAATGCCAATCAATTCAGTATATGCTGATCTATTTCACTGGATAAAGGACTCTGACCTGCGGGTGAAGCTAGATGAAAAAGGAGAGGATCGCTGGTATTGGTAGGATTCATCATTTGGGGACCATGAATGACTGTAAAGGTTTCATGGCAATCCAGCATCAACAGTTGTTGAGATATTTCAATCTGGAATAAAGTGGCTGACAGACAGAGTGACCAGCAGGCTAACATTGCCATCCATAGAGCCATGTTGGCGGCATGGCTCAAAGTGATAATAGTAAATGATAAGAGTAAAACTACATGGAAATCAGTCCAAATGATACCAGCAAAACCATTAGAAATCAGTATCTTGTAGTGTGTCGTACATACAGGTCAGCCCTACTTTATCTGGACAGCACTGAAGGATTCCTAGCAGTTTAGCACTGTCCACTGTGATGCTAACATCACAGCATTTTCAACCATCAGTGTTAACTTTTGGAAAGCTCTACTTTCACGTGTTGGTCGCGTAGTCATCGGGTGGATCAGGACGAGCGTCGCCGCTGGTTGCTCTTCTCCTTCCTTTGTCACCAGACATGGTCAGGCATTACACAATTTATGATCTCGCCTTAATATGTCTGTGGTGCAGCTGAGTCGGCACTTCCTCCTCAGTATCTGTATAATTTAGTATCCACGTCCTCGGTGACTTATGTGGATCACAGCACTGTCAGTCTTCTCCTGTGGAAGTGGGCTCTGTTTTCACCCTCATGACCACTGCTGTGGTCCAACGACAGAAAAACACATCTTCTGTTACTGTTTCCTTTATCTCCAGTATATCATGTTTATCTCCCTCTGTGATATGTTGTCTGCACTAAATGGAGCTATAAAAGCCTGATTGAATTGGTTCAGGTTTTTCCATGACTCAGATTCTATTACTTCACTAGCTAAATGAATTAAGAGTGTAAGTACAGCCAAAAGCTTTTTTGGGGGTGTGCCTTCGGCTATATAACTTCTTGCACCCTTGGTACATGTGAGGGGTCTGGTTACCAGTATGCGTATTACCACACCGGCTGACACTGAGGCAGTAATACTGCTAAGAACTACACAGTATAGTATGTGACAAAGTCAGTGTGTACTGACACTCAGGAAGATATCATAACCACAGCATCCTGATGCATCTGTTTATTGAAAAGAATGGTATTTAATTATGATAACTGGCATCTAATGCCTAAAATATTATTACGGCACATACTGTGTAGTACACAGTATATAGATGAGCAATGTGTCGCCACCCCCCCCCCCCCCCCCCCCCCTGTAAAAAGTCAGGCCAAAATGTTTGGGATATGTGAGCACAGCTGCAGCTTGCTAGCATGAGCCACCTAGCGGCTAAGTTAGCACCACAGTAGCTGTTTGGCTAGATAGATCCAGCTAACCAGAATATCTCTATAACTCCATTTATGAGCAGATTGACACATCAATATTACACAGACTTGAGACTGTTCTGGAAAGTTAAAGTTACATATGCTCTCTTGTATAATTCCCGCCTCCGGCTGCATGACTGCATCACTCAGAGCAGCTGTCAATCATGACGTCTCGCCTGTTTTATAGCATAACTAATTAAATCAAACCTTATCAGAAAAGTGATAAGAACTACCTGATATGACAGAAACCATGTTTGGAAAAAATGTATTGACATGTACTTTGACTTTGTGGTTTGGCCCGTTTTGCTGCTCATGCTAATATTTCGAAAAGTCCTGTATTATTCTGTCAACCAGTTCATTACATTTGCTAAATGTTATTCTTAAAGAGGAACCAGTATGTTTTCACAAGCCAAAGCAGGTCTGGCTAGTCCGAATCACGAATTAATACTTTTGGTTTGTTTTCTATTTAGTCCGGTTCGTTTTCACAGTGCACAAATTAAAGTGGACCAAATAAAAACAATACTTTGCTGAGAGAACGTGTACGAAGGAGCAAATTCATCTTTTTTTTCATCACAAACTTTGATATATTGCTGTTGAAGTTTTTTTCACTTTGACTTGCACTGATCTGCTGTGCACATGAATCCTTTCTCTGGTTTATCTGAAACGACTACAAACAGCACTGTTTTCGTGGACTTTATCTAGTTCTGTATGATCTCTTTGGCCCAGATGTCAGGCAAGCTGCAGAAGTCCTTATCCGTCCTCTCCCATTCACGTTCACCTGTCATCTACCTGTGTCCACCTCAACAAATGGCTTCGCAGACAGCCTGTGTTTTGGTTCGCTTGGAAACAATCCTTATGATTAGCCTCAAACATGCCTACAGAGACAGATCTGTTCACTTCTTCATGTGCTGGAGTTTTTTATTTCAGCTTCGGACATTTAGATGAATTCTGCTTACTTGTCTAAAGTAGCGGCCCTGCCTAGTGTCCTCAGCTCTTTGAGTACGGCCCAAGCCTGAAATGGGAGGGATCATTTAGAACATGGTGGTCTATGAAATATTAACTAGTCTGAGAGAGGACAGGGAGAAAGAAAAGTGCATTTGAAAAGATTTGTCAACGTCATGCTCTGCCATCTTTGATCTTGACCTAGTACTGAAGCTGCACTGCCCAACGCAGCTCAGAAACACTCATATTTGTTTTTCACTCTGCCCTGTTACCATCCACCTTCGTCCTCTTATTACTGCCCAACACCTGATTTGAGGTTGTTCTTCACATTTCAGACAGCATGCCAAGCTGTGTTTTCCTCGTTTGATATGGCCGAAGCAGCAAATAACTGGACACGTAAAAGCAGACACATAAGTACTCGTTCCCGTCATATTCAGGAGGTCACCTCTGCATCATCGAGTGGTTCTCTAATCTGCACAACTCTAGGACAAAGCCCCAGTCAGATTAAGTAAATAATCTGGTGAGTACACCAAATTGTTTCCAAAAGCTTTAGAGAGAAAGAGACTAAAAGGAGGTTGTTGTATCCATGGAAACCAGACACTTATTCATAAAGGACTGTGCCTGTGTGTCTTTCTCTACTTATTCTGCCTTTGTGTTGTTATTTTCCCATTCACTTACAAGCAGAAATCTCTGAAAGACAGTTTTTCACACATGATGAAGCCACTAGCTGATTAAAACCTTATTTTAGTGCTTTTAGTGCAGACATGCATGTTCTTACCTCCACATGCACACTATCAACCTGCTAATCGGTGCTGTTTAGTCAGCTGCTAGCTGATACCATCACTGTTGTGGTACTGCATGTCATCAAGACGTTGCATGTGTTACACGCGGACATTAATATTTGAGAAATGCATGGCGTATGTGTGCGCATGCCTGTCAGCTCCGGCTTTTTGATTGCTGGGTGGACAAAGGTGGGGGAGGGTGTGCAGGCTCGCAGCAGTGACGAAGCAGAAACGTGTCGGGCTCAGGACGAGCTGTGCTGCATCTTCGTGAGTCGGCTGGAAGTGAGAGATTTTCTCTTTTCCTTTTAATCGTCTGTAAGCTGATTGTCTGGTCGTGGTCACAACGCAGTGGACTGAAAATCAGGAGACAGTGTCTCACTGTTTGAATGTAAATATGACGACAGGCCTGTCTCGATCAAGTGTTGTCTGCCACACAAAGGGACTCTTCTTCTAAATACACAATAGTATATAATAATAATACATAAGAATACAATATAAACACTGCCTCCCTGATGGCTGTGCTTTTACTCAGGTCTTCTCTCTTTTAACTCTTAATAACTTGCCAGGTAAACAATCTGAAGTGTAGTATCTTCATTCATTTATAAAGTATGTTTAGCACCGATGCATCCGCCGTCTGTGTTTATAGCCTGTGTCAAGACTTTATGGAGCAACACAACATCTATGCAACTTTTAGTCAGCAGTTTTTTTTTTTGCCTTTAAAGTACACGGTGTTCTAGCAGGCCTCTCAGGAGTGCAAAGTCAGGGCTGCTTCATAAGACAACTGAGTAAACGGTGCCAAGCATCTACCAGCTACTGCAGCGCAAGACATGTAGGATCCAGGGAAGTGGATGGATTATTGGCGTAGCGTCGCCATGTGTGTGTAAAGATTGAATGCTCCAACTGATTTACATTGCATTTCTTAGGAGGAGGGTCTATAGCGATAACTTCTCTAGTAATTTATGATGATTGTCTGGAACGCCAAAGGCAGAAATGTTTGCCTGGGCGACAGCCTGGTGGTTCAGACTGCCCAGCAACAGTATGTGAGATCAACACGTAATGGCCGACCCTCGCGGGATGCCTCTGACTGATGGCCGCTGTCACGGCCCGCCCACTCTCAGGTGAAAACGAGTAAAACTGGTGACGCACAGCTGCACCATCCGTCTGAAGGCTGACTCAGGTCAAAGGTCAGGAGATTAGTGGGGTTGCTCTGCAAAGGGTGTTTGAGGAGTTCTGACAAGTCCAGCAGTCTGAAAAAGAGACACCGCGGTTTGAGTTATAAACAGTATTTTACTGTGAGATCTGGTGAAATGCTCAGGAGCTGTGGTTTTGTTTCGCTGGGGGGGGGGTTATTACTGTCAATGTATACTTTATTTATTTATTATCATTATTATTATTAGTTAATATTATTTTAAGTCTCATTTTCTTTCCTTTTTCCTCCTTTTTTATGTTTAACTTTGTTTTTTGGTTCTATATCTTTTTTGCCTCGGCGGTGGTTGAGAGTTGGGTGGGAGGGGGCAGTCATTTACATTTGTGCTCTATGTGTATGTTTCTATGTATGAAAATAGATATACATAAAAAACAATCCTTTGAGTTGTAACTTTGAGTCAGAGATAATGGGACTTTCTGACAGCAGTAATATTTCCCACTTGGTGAAACCAAATGATCCAATCTGCTTTCTCTTCTTTAGGAGCTGCTACAAATCCGCAACACAACAAAAGCAGCTAATTCAATATGTGTGATGTGTGAACACTCCCAAGTAGGAATAAGATAAGATAAGATATTCCTTTATTGGTCCCACAGTGGGGAAAGGTTTTCCTATTCCTCCCATTCTGGTGACATTTCGTAATAGCAGCATTATGTTCGAATGAAGCTTCCACCTCATCTTCACCTTGAGTGAGTCCTACATTGAGATGGAAAAACAGCATTAGCATGAACATAAAGGCATCATTTAGAGGAAATGCAACCCACAGTAATACCAGACAGTACTTAACATTGGAGCATCTTTTAAGGAGTGCAGACATCTCAGTTTGGCACAGCCTGGACACCCACCTCCATGGCTGCCATCGGGACTGCCATTTAGTACAATTTATGGCGTACAAGTAGAAAGTAGACTGGCTTTGTGTAGTGACTTATCCCATTAATCTCTCCCACACAGTGACGTCTCATACCTGCCTTCAATACAAACTCAGCTAAAAAGGATTCCCCAGCTGAGGGCTAAGGCCTGTACTCATATTGATCAATTTGCTGATTATTTTCTTGATTGCTTTTAACTATAAAAATGTCAGAAAATAGTGAAAATGTCCTTCTATATTTTGCCAGAGCCCAGCGTGGCCTCTTCGAATTCCTTGTTTGTTTTTCGAATTCCAGTTAATGAGTTATCAAAATGGTTGCCAGTAAAGATAATCAGTTAAACATTACAGCTGAACTCTACTACTTAACATTATTTCTTAACTTCTTCAGTTGGCTGCAGCAGTGGGTAACCTCTGGGTCTGAAACGTGAAGCCAACGCTGAAGTGCCTCTAACTGTCTCTCTAACAGCCAGCAGGGGGCGACGCCTCTGGTCGCAAATAGAAGTTAGATTGTATAGAAGTCTATGAGAAAATGACCCTACTTCTCATTTGATTGATTACCTCGGTAAACACTGTCAACATCAGTTTCTGGTCTCAGTCACTAGTTTCAGTCTTCTTCAGTACAGCAGGATGCTCATGTAGTAAATTATGGTCCATTTAGAGTCAGATGGACCATAAAGCAGGGGAGGCTTTAGGGCTGTACAATGAATCAAAATTTTATCAGTAACAGCAACATGATGTATGGCAATTCTCAAATTGCAGTATTTGCTAAATTTGCAATCTTTGTCAAATCCACAATGTGTTAAATTGAATGTTTAGGTGCTGCAGAGACGTCCTGGCCCACACATCATATTCTGCCGACTCAGGAAACGTCCGTGTTCGGTACAGATCCCACAAAAATCACACCATAAGCATTTAAAAGTGTTATAATAATGATGTAAAAGTCATTCCCTATAATATTTACAAACCATATTGCAGTCGCAGTATAGGTCAAAATAATCAGTAAATAATAATAATTAATAATAATTAGATTTTTTTATCATTAAGTCCTAGTATGTTTTAGGGCGTGGCAACTTTGTGATTGACAGGTTGATATCACTGCGTTGTCCTTTTGTCTGAGAACTTTAACCCTTTCAGTGTGTTTTCAGTTCATAAAAGTTAACTGTAGAAATGTCTTATTCAGTATTCAGTTGTCCTCAGCTCCACCTCCTCCTGTCACGTCTAGCTGCAAAAACACATTATTGCCCAAGAAGGGAACCAACAAATTGGGGAAAGAATTGAGAGATGGTTAAGGTTAGGACAGGCTGTCAGGCAGCGAGTTTTTACACATCAGATTTGACATGATCAGATTTCACAATTTGGGGGTTACCTTCTAGACATGACCCAAAAAACCAAGATGGCGATTCACGGATTCTTTGACGGAGACTTTGTCCACGTCTTACATACAGTCTATGGCTAAAACTGACTGAATTATTGTTTGATGTGATTGCAGTAGGAAGGTGACGGTATCTTGGTAATTTGAACCCATTAATTCAACAATTCAGTCAACATTTTCTGATTATAAGTGTGATTAGTAGTTGCTGACCCCTTTTTGAAGAACAAACATTACCTCTCCTACACATTCAAACGTGGTTATGTCATATCAGCAGCTTATTGATTGTCTGTATGCTCAGCCGACAGTATGTCCGTAGCAACAGACTATTTGTCCTCCGACAACAAAGCTGTTATGTCACAGACGCTGATAAATTTCTCTTTGTCTATTCTATGCCTTTAAATCAGAAGGTGACATGTTGGTCAGAGGAGGGGTTGCCACTGTAAGAACACTGTCTCCATCTGTTACCAGAAAGCCCAATGGGTGGCATGCTATCATGTGGTTTAATCAGCGGCTTGGCCCTTTGGATGACAGGTGAAATGATTGTAAACATGGCAGGAGATCTGCTTGTGAGACATCGAGGGCTCTCCAGTTATAATATGACATTTTGCTGTGCTTTTTGTCCTGGCTGGGACGCAAGTCTTTTTTATTAGCAAGAGATCAACCTGAATCAGTGGTGCTACTGTACAGGCTGCCTCCCTGTGGTCCCTCCTCAGGACTCTCATCGCTGTTTTCATTAAGGAACAGCATCGACATACGGTCGCACTCAGATGGAGAAGCCAAATCCAGCCGAGTAGTAAAAGAAGCAGTGTTCAGGCAGCCAGAAACCAAACTGGGTTCATCCTCAGCTGCTGAGGTAACTCGGTCCCTGCCGAATGACGAGACAGGCTGGCTGACTCAATATTGGGATACTAGTATACATGTAAATGTACTTTATGTGTATACTTTGCTATTGAGAGATTTCCAAGTACTGTGCTTGCTCAGTCAGAGAGGAACAGTGGCACTCCGACGCTGCAAAGACAGGTCGACTGCCCTCTTTGTTTCTCTCTCGTTGTCACCTCTGCTGCTTCTTCAGGTGTTACAGTCTAATTTTAGACAACCATCCATTATAACAGGTGTGCGCTCGATAAGACTGCGTTTGGATCTTTCATTTATCAGCAACCTTCAAAATGTGCCACTGAATCAGACTTAGAGCTGTCAATTGATTAAAATATTTAATTGGGATTAATGTAACCGATAACCGACTGTTATTAACCAATTATTAACCGATAACCAATAAGATTAGTGCCTTACATGCAGCGGTGCGCCAGCTGCAGTACATAAGCACAACGGACAACTGAGTCCTCAGTTCACCAGTCAGGGAGCGTTGGCAGCCATGGTGCTGCCTTCACTGTCTCCAGTTCACCGTCAGAGTTACTGTAGCAGCCACGGTGCTGCCTTCACTGTCTCCAGTTCACCGTCAGAGTTACTGTAGCAGCCACGGTGCTGCGTTCACTGTCTCCAGTTCACCGTCAGAGTTACTGTAGCAGCCACGGTGCTGCCTTCACTGTCTCCAGTTCACCGTCAGAGTTACTGTAGCAGCCACGGTGCTGCCTTCACTGTCTCCAGTTCACCGTCAGAGTTACTGTAGCAGCCACGGTGCTGCGTTCACTGTCTCCAGTTCACCGTCAGAGTTACTGTAGCAGCCACGGTGCTGCGTTCACTGTCTCCAGTTCACCGTCAGAGTTACTGTTGCAGCCACGGTGCTGCGTTCACTTTCTCCAGTTCACCGTCAGAGTTACTGTAGCAGCCACGGTGCTGCCTTCACTGTCTCCAGTTCACCGTCAGAGTTACTGTAGCAGCCACGGTGCTGCGTTCACTGTCTCCAGTTCACCATCAGAGTTACTGTAGCAGCCACGGTGCTGCCTTCACTGTCTCCAGTTCACCGTCAGAGTTACTGTAGCAGCCACGGTGCTGCCTTCACTGTCTCCAGTTCACCGTCAGAGTTACTGTAGCAGCCACGGTGCTGCCTTCACTGTCTCCAGTTCACCGTCAGAGTTACTGTTGCAGCCACGGTGCTGCGTTCACGGTCTCCAGTTCACCGTCAGAGTTACTGTAGCAGCCACGGTGCTGCGTTCACGGTCTCCAGTTCACCGTCAGAGTTACTGTAGCGGCCACAGTGCTGCGTTCACGGTCTCCAGTTCACCGTCAGAGTTACTGTAGCGGCCAGGGTGCTGCCTTCACTGTCTCCAGTTCACCGTCAGAGTTACTGTAGCAGCCACGGTGCTGCCTTCACTGTCTCCAGTTCACCGTCAGAGTTACTGTAGCAGCCACGGTGCTGCGTTCACTGTCTCCAGTTCACCGTCAGAGTTACTGTAGCAGCCACGGTGCTGCGTTCACTGTCTCCAGTTCACCGTCAGAGTTACTGTAGCAGCCACGGTGCTGCCTTCACTGTCTCCAGTTCACCGTCAGAGTTACTGTAGCAGCCACGGTGCTGCCTTCACTGTCTCCAGTTCACCGTCAGAGTTACTGTAGCAGCCACGGTGCTGCCTTCACTGTCTCCAGTTCACCGTCAGAGTTACTGTAGCAGCCACGGTGCTGCGTTCACTGTCTCCAGTTCACCGTCAGAGTTACTGTTGCAGCCACGGTGCTGCGTTCACTTTCTCCAGTTCACCGTCAGAGTTACTGTAGCAGCCACGGTGCTGCTTTCACTGTCTCCAGTTCACCGTCAGAGTTACTGTAGCAGCCACGGTGCTGCGTTCACTGTCTCCAGTTCACCATCAGAGTTACTGTAGCAGCCACGGTGCTGCGTTCACTGTCTCCAGTTCACCATCAGAGTTACTGTAGCAGCCACGGTGCTGCCTTCACTGTCTCCAGTTCACCATCAGAGTTACTGTAGCAGCCACGGTGCTGCCTTCACTGTCTCCAGTTCACCGTCAGAGTTACTGTAGCAGCCACGGTGCTGCCTTCACTGTCTCCAGTTCACCGTCAGAGTTACTGTTGCAGCCACGGTGCTGCGTTCACGGTCTCCAGTTCACCGTCAGAGTTACTGTAGCAGCCACGGTGCTGCGTTCACGGTCTCCAGTTCACCGTCAGAGTTACTGTAGCAGCCACGGTGCTGCGTTCATGGTCTCCAGTTCACCGTCAGAGTTACTGTTGCAGCCACAGTGCTGCGTTCACGGTCTCCAGTTCACCGTCAGAGTTACTGTAGCGGCCAGGGTGCTGTGTTCACTGTCTCCAGTTCACCGTCAGAGTTACTGTTGCAGCCACAGTGCTGCGTTCACGGTCTCCAGTTCACCATCAGAGTTACTGTAGCGGCCAGGGTGCTGTGTTCACTGTCTCCAGTTCACCGTCAGAGTTACTGTAGCAGCCACGGTGCTGCCTTCACTGTCTCCAGTTCACCGTCAGAGTTACTGTAGCAGCCACGGTGCTGCGTTCACGGTCTCCAGTTCACCGTCAGAGTTACTGTAGCAGCCACGGTGCTGCGTTCACGGTCTCCAGTTCACCGTCAGAGTTACTGTAGCGGCCAGGGTGCTGTGTTCACTCTCTCCAGTTCACCGTCAGAGTTACTGTAGCAGCCACGGTGCTGCCTTCACTGTCTCCAGTTCACCGTCAGAGTTACTGTTGCAGCCATGGTGCTGCGTTCACGGTCTCCAGTTCACCGTCAGAGTTACTGTTGCAGCCATGGTGCTGCGTTCACGGTCTCCAGTTCACCGTCAGAGTTACTGTAGCAGCCACGGTGCTGCCTTCACGGTCTCCAGTTCACCGTCAGAGTTACTGTAGCGGCCACGGTGCTGTGTTCACTGTCTCCAGTTCATCGTCAGAGTTACTGTAGCAGCCACGGTGCTGCCTTCACTGTCTCCAGTTCACCGTCAGAGTTACTGTAGCAGCCACGGTGCTGCCTTCACTGTCTCCAGTTCACCGTCAGAGTTACTGTTGCAGCCACAGTGCTGCATTCACTGTGTCCAGTTCAACATCAGAGTTACTGTAGCAGCCACGGTGCTGCCTTCACTGTCTCCACTTCACCGTCAGAGTTACTGTAGCAGCCACGGTGCTGCGTGTAGTGTGGACATGCAGCCGCTTTCCCTGTAAAGTCCACCACCACCGCTGCATCATTGAGTTTAGTTTAGCAGCTGTGTGTCTGCCTGGCGTAACGATACGCTGTCGCCCGGCATAACTTAAAGTGAACTGACTGGGACTATCATAAAGTGTTCATGTCTGTAAAGGGGAGACTGGTGGGGACCCAGAGAACCCATTTACATTCACACATCTGGAGGTCAGAGGTCAACGGACCCCTTTGAAAATGGCCATGCCAGTTTTTCCTTGCCAGAATTTAACTTTGGAGCATTATTTAGCCTTTTTCACAACAAGCTAGTCTGACCTGGTCGGTACCAGTGGACCCCTTAGGTTTTCTAGTTCATATGATGTCAGTATTTCCACGAGAGCTTTGCTACGACCTAAAAATTGCAAGTTGCTTTCATGCGTTAAAGGAATTAGTGGTGTTGATACCAATATGTGTTATTACTGCATTAACTTTGACTGCCCTAATTAGTTTGATTACTGGGTATCAAAAGTAACCCTAGCAAGGAATTGTTTAATCTCTGTCAGAGGTCAATCAGGGAAAACTGCCTTCCTGTAACCTTTTAAAAGAGCTTGCCTCATTGACCCAACACAAGGTTATGTGCTCCCTATTTAAAGGGCGGTAACACGGCGGCCTAGTTAAAGTTTTGGAACGCTTAGGCAATATTTAATCTGCTGCGTGATGTCTGTGAGGTAGCTGGGGATTGTGAAATATCACCTGGCATGCCATGCACCTTACATCAAAGACTAACCACCCTGATAAGTGCTCAGCACAGGAACACTGAGAATATTAACTCTGGGTTTGATTTTTACCCAAGAGTTGCATTTTTGCTTGTAATGACTATTCAGTGTTCTTGTGGTTTGACGTTGCTGTAGTTCAACTGTATTGGTTCAGGGGTTTGACTGTTTCTCTTTCATAATTAGTATCTCTATGTGGTGCTTCACCCTGCTGCATCGACCTGAGTGATGACATCCCTGTTTGTGTCTGACAGGGTGAAGAGGGGCCTCCCAGTCTGGAGTATATCAAGGCCAAGGACCTGTTCCCCCAGAAGGAGCTGGTGAAGGAGGATGAAAGCCTTCAGGTGAGCTCAACAGTTTTCATCAGCCCTTGACTTCCTTCTCCGGAGCACAGAGCCATCTGTCGGTGGTGGGAACAACCAGGAGCTGGTGAAAAGGCCAAGTCCACTTCCAGGATATTGCCTCATCCTCAGTTCCGGCTGCTGGCGTTTCACCAGAGCGTTCCTCTGAAACACCTGATGAAGCTTTAGGATGCCACTGTGTAGATTGCCAGTATTACTGCAAGAGTCACAACTCAGCAGACTTGAGGCCAGACACTGAAGCAGAGATGATGACATTGGCCTAGAAGCGCAATTTATTTTGACATTGCTCTGCCATCCTTTATCAGTGTTCAACACAGGAAAAAGTCAATTAGGCAACTTGGCGGATAACAAAATATTTGCATGTGAATGAAGCCGCTGCCCACACTCTCTACAGATAAGGAATCATACTTCTAAAACGAACACACTTTCTTCAGTATTTATTTAGCAAAGAGGTTCTGAAGTAGTCTCCCGTGTTGAGATAAGGGATATATTTATTCAAGGCATTAAAGGAACAGTGTGAACATTTACATGCCTGCCTTTTACATTTTTATGTCACCTGAAGGCCACCGTAGTTCTCTGACGCGCTAAAACTGTGGCAACGCGAGCCACAGAGTTCAAAACCGTGTTACCGGCAGCCGTCGTCTGACTCGGTGTAATTATGGTATGAATGGCCTTAGAGCGAGGTGATCTTCCTTATCATGGTTTGGAAGTCGGCGGCTGATGTTACTGCAGTCTTGGAAAGGGAGGAGTGAGCGGAGGGGTACTCTGTTGGTTACAATCTGCAACCACGCCACTAAATGACGCCAAATCCTGCACACTGCCCCTTTAGCAAGAACAGAAGGAACGTTTTGAAAGCAGGAAGTTGACATTATTAAAGTTTTTGTGTGTACAGTATGAAAGGGCTGAAGAAGGTGTGATTTGCACCTTCCTGTAGAAATGGTGGTTTCATGTCGACCTTGACCGATGGCATCGGTGGATGTCTGAGCATATTAAGCTGATTATCAAGCAGGCGCATCAGCGGGCAGCCCAGTGTTGTTGTTGCTGTAGAACGATTGACTCCGCCCCCCTAGTGTCAATCAAACTGCCGTTCCACCAGCAGACCTCAGCAGTGTTACCGACTTAGCGACTTTGTCGCTATATTTAGCGACTTTTCAGACCTGTCTCTTGACTCCATGTTAAAAAAGCGACTAACATCTGCTAACATGGAGGGAGCAGGACTTATGACCTACACTGCAACCAGCCACCAGGGGGCAGTCAAGATGTTTTGACCCCATTTATTGGGAGCTGTCATGTTCATCTTTATATATAAGCTATTGTTTCCACCATTATTTGTGTTTATTCCTCAAATACCCCCCAACACCTTGGAGTTTAGCTTCCAGTAATATACTTAATACACATAAATGTCTTTCATTCAAAGTACATTACCTGACCATAAACGTTAGCGTCCATACAACACTATCATTAACTCAGTGTCAGATTGAAACCATTATTTTACTATTATTTTATTTTTGTTTTATAAAGATGCGCGTTAACGTAGTGAGATCACTGCAGCACTAAAAATCATCTAGGTCACTGAAGTGAGAGTCTATTCTATGGTGAAGATGCCAGTAGCAAAAGTTGTGATGACACCTTGCGCTGTGCCCTCTGTGGTGTTGAGTTGTGGCTGTCTGGTTAGCGGAGCTGAGCATTATGTGTCTGGAGGACTGGACAAAGGGTAGGTGGACTCTGGGTTCGCCCAGCCTGGGTCAGGATCTGGTGTTTCTGTTTTTATGGTTTTCTACTGAACCATGTTTCCACTTCAAAAGTGTTGATTTTTTTATTATTATTATTATTATTATTATTATAAAATGGGGCTGTGCACCAATGGGCTTTGTGTGTCAGAGGTCTCGGTAGATTTCTTTATATCCTGCTCAGCTATGTGAGAAAAGTGACATGGCTCTGTATCTTAATCTGAGGAGCTGGTCTGTTTCCATTCATTTCATCCCTGTGCAACATTTTCTGTTTGAGCGTTCCTCTGCTTCGCCTCCCCTCCCCCCTGCATTCACACATGCAGCTCCTCATCGTATCTCTGCTGTTATGTTGTTGCTTTGTGTGCAGGCGATCCCATGGTAGTTTCTCTGACAGCTGATGTCTCTTACAGACATTCCCAACGCCAGCGTATTTAATACCCTGCTGCCTTCCCTCCGGTGTGCGTGCGAGCCGAGGTGCATGCTTGCAGTTGTGTGCAGATTCGTGCACGTCCTCACAGGCAGGCTGCTTGAACAGGAAGTCACGACTCACAAGTCAGAGAGTGTTATTCACAAGTCTTTCTGCTCTCTCCCTCTCTATCTATCTATCTCTCTATACTCCCTCTCTGTTAAATATTTGTGCTGCTGAGGGCTTCGTAGAGGGAAACGTGACACAGTATCTTCTGCTGCACTTGCTGACTGCTGGTGACTCATGCACCTACTTTTGGAGCAGCTCTTGTTTAATGCAGCGCCCCGCTTTGTACAGCATGTTAACTATGGCGCTCTCAGCAGGACGTGTTTGGTCTCTACCACAACAGAGCTGCACATAGATTCAGCCGCTGCACATGCATTTCAGCCATTACTGAGCAAATATGATTTAAAAATCATTAAAAAAAATATAAATATGCTAACTATGGTGGGTGAGACAGGTAATTTGAAATAAATCTCACAGACCGGAGGAGATCAATCAATCAGAGCCGAGCTGGAGTCTGCCGTCTCTGATCAGACGGTCAAACTAGGCAGCGCTGATCAAATATAATCAATATTCTGTTATTGTAAAGACTATTTCTTGTGTAAAATGTTTTCAGAAACATCCTGTAGTTACTGTTCAGCTGTAAAATGAGAAAGTTTCTCACCTGGCAGCCATGTTGAGATCAGCTGAGGCTCATTTTGCAGCTTCTGAAATTCATTCAGACCAGAAATAGTCATTGCAGTAACAGAATATTGATTCATATTTGATCAGCGCTACCTAGTTTGATTGGAGTTTGCGAATAATTGACAGTTGCCGCCGTTGAACAGCCAATAGGAACGCTCTCTCTCTCTCTGAAATGACCTGTGATTGGCTGTGAAGTCTCTCGTCATGGTCTAGATGTTTTAAAGCCTGAAAACAGCCGTGAGGAGGTGCAGAAGTCTAGTTTTCTCTGACAACACTTGAATTATGATACGCTGAAAGGTTATTAAGGACTTTTTGCCCAATGATGCCAAAAACATGCTGCCTCCTGAAGCTTTAATGCAAATTGGCTCCATCCCCGGACTCCCAAAGAATGCAATGCAAATGCTTGAGATTAAGGTTTCTCCTTTTCTCTCCTTTTTTATATGGCAGTAGCTTTTTTCTGACGCCTGTCACTTTAAAGCTGGTTGAGTAATGGAGCTGAAACATTTCTGATGTACAGTAAAACTGTATTTACAGCTTTTTTTCTGACACAGTGAACAGCTTCATAGTTGTCAGCTTTGTTTGGATGCCAGTTGTTTGTACTTTAAAGCTGGTTGAGTTGCACAAGTGAAACATTTCCAAATGCATGCATAATTTTACTGTCGGTAATTTGGATATTCCACCTTTTCGAGGTCCCCGTGCAGAGTGCCAGGAGGCCTGCGCCTATATTTGGCTCTGTTGGTGTCTGAGTGCAGAGTACTACGTGCTCCATTTCCCAGGTTAAGCTGTACCCTTCTCCCATCATGCTTCCTGTCCCGGCTCACGCACACACTTTCAGTTAGAGATGAGCAACAGCTGGCGCAGTGATAAATGTCAGGGGTTTGAGCGTTGTTTCTCTGAACCAACAATCGTCAACAGCTTTGACCCCTTGCCAATTGCCAATATTCCTTTTAAAAAGACAAGAATAGTTTTATTTTTGATTTAATATATGTATGGCCCCTGAGTGGTAAAATGACTGAGTAGATGCTGACTTGTGTTTATGACTCCGTCAGTCACGTCCAGCTTGTGTGCCCCCTGTGCACTAAGGCTGTGCTTTTAACCGCGATGGCTAATGTTATTTCAAGTAAGCCTGATTTTCTGACATTTCACCATAATCCCCCATCTGCCCCGCTGCATGTCCTCTTTTTAACATGCACCAGTGGGTCCTCTCCTCCGTGACTCAGCAGTGCATGCTAATGCAGAATGAGGTAATGTTGTCTCCAAGCAACACTGTTGTTCCTCACTACCAGCAACTACACAACAAGACTGGGGTCTCAATCCGTGGTCCCCTGCGACTGTGGTTATTTAACACAGCAGAACGAACATCGGTGCATGCAGGCGATCACACACAAGTGATGACTCAGAGAAACTCAAGTGTGAAGAGGTTATGTAAACGAGGAATGAACGGGCGTAACATCCTCAATTTGTCACATGGGAGAGAGCGATGTCCGATTGGTAATATACTGCATCTCCCGACACACTTTTACTGTTTCTCGTCAGCCAGAAGGGATGTTTTATGCAAGGTGACTGAAAATGATTTATGATGTTATAGCTTAAAACCTCCTAATCAACAGCAGTCATAAAGGGTCCTGCAGTTCACTGAAATCATTGTAAAATCCCTTTAAGAAGCAGCTCCAATAAACAGTACAGTAATACTTAATGCACGCCTCGATCTCTATATGAACTGAGACATCTTTTAAAAGTTAGCAGCTGTAGCTGTGTGCTTTTTCAACGCAGTCAGCTTTTAAAGCTGATGCCTTGCCTCAGAGCGAAATGAAGAATGCTTACTATTTACCTCAGTTGGGAACCAATTTTCTTAATCTTTGGGTCTGAGGTTGGCTGTAATAAAATGGGTACAAGGAAGAATGTTAATGGACAGTTTGGGATCCTTCGCTGTACCTTCATCTCTGGTGCCGTCTGCCTCTTGTCTGGCTGCTCATTCAGGCTCACCAACAAGCCCTCAGCGCTCACAAAGGGCCTTCTGTGAAACTACTATGTGCTAATTGGACAGCTACACCCCCCGCAACCCTCCTTTTTCTTTCAGATCTGTAATGGCACTCTTTATACAGAGTTTATCTTCTAGTAGGCAGGAGAGTGTGAGCACAAGCCTGTATTTTATTTAGCGCGGAGTATTGTTTGAAAAATATCAGTACCAGTTCCACTATGATACCTGAGTTCCTCTAACGATACCAGAATGATACCTGAGATACTTTTTCCTCAAAACCTTTTTTCTGTTTCAAAAGAAACCAGACTTTTAATGGTGTCTTGACACCACCACCATCCTGATCAGGATGTTTGTTTGAATGTCTTAACTTAGCAAAATTATGTTTTTAAAATCAGAATATATCAAAGAAGTAAACATAACGAAGGTTCTGACCAATCATTTCAAAGCTAATTTATTGACTAGTTTAAGGTGCAATGTGTAAGATATGGCCAGAATTTTAGTTTATAATATAACATTATCAACAGAATATGAAGAGGTTACAATGCTATGTGACTTAAAGGGCTGCAAATTGATAAAAATATGTCATTGCAGTTAATCGCATGATTGTCCATAGTTAATTGCATTAATCACAAATTAATCACATTTTTTAATCTGTTCAAAATGTATCTTTTTAAAGGGAGATTTATCAAGTATTTGTATGGGAATGGACAAATTTGCTTGCTCTGCAAATATATGTATATTTTTTTATTATTGAAAATCAATGAACAACACTAATCAATGACAGATATTGTCCAGAAACCCTCCCAGGTTCTGACTTTAGCATCAACAATCTGCTCCAATCAGAACATGGCAAACTGCAGCCCAACAGGCAACAACAGCTGTCAGTGTGTCAGAGTGCTGACTTGACTATGACTTGATCCAGACTGACTGGGACTATCATAAAGTGGGCATGTCTGTAAAGGGGAGACTGGTGGAGACCCAGAGAACCCATTTACATCCACACATCTGGAGGTCAGAGGTCAACGGACCCCTTTGGACATGGTCATAATTACCAAAATTTAGCATCAGTTTGGAGCATTATTTAGCCTCCTTCCCAACAAGCTAGAATGACACGGTTGGTACCAACGGATTAGCTTTAAAACTGATCCTGCTGCAACCTAAAAATCAAAAATTGTGTTGATGCATTAAAGAAATTAGTGGTGCTAAAATGAATTTGCATTATTACCTTAAGTTCGACAGCCCTAGTGACTTTATTTCAAAGACATCTTATGTATTGTGATGCAGAGATTTCTGCTGAAATTAGCATGCTAACTGACTAGTCCCATCCCGACCTGTCACCGAGTCACTGTAGCATCCGGCCGGCCCTCAGGGGGGGCCAGTAGGGCTGCCCCGAGGCCGCCAGTAGTACATCTATGGTCTGTGTCCTTTTTGATAGTTTGTTTATTGGAAGGCAGAAATGAGAAAACATCTCGCTCCTTCACCTCGTCCTCCCCGCCGCTGGGTACAGCGTAGGTAGACGTATCCCCAGTTAGCGGTTTCACACGTTACGTACACGATCAGTGTACACTGACCGTACAGCCCACAGTTACCACACAGATGGCCGACATCATGTGTGAATATTATATGATAGCAGTGTTATAATTTAACTGCCTCTCAGGGTTTCAGCAGTTTGGTTGAATTTTCCATATTCTGATAACTGTAAATTTAGACTGTATGAACCCAGTAGGGGTAGAGGTGAGGAGGTGAAATGCTGAACCCTGTTTGTAGCTACATGTTAGGCACCGCACAAATTTATAAAATATATTTTTTTTTAGCTATTTTGGCAGTGTAGGGGTTGTAATGTTGGTCTCTTTGTGGGCTCCAACTGATTGGTCTCCCTCAGAATTAATTGCATTAACTTTTGGTTATCCCTTAACTTTCGGTTAATACTAATATGGAAATGTCATGAGCATGCCTACGTGCTCAGCTAAGATGGCGAATGTGTGAAACATTATGCTAAACATCAACATGTTAGCGTGTAGCTCAAAGCACTGCTATGGTTATGTACAGCCTCACAGAGCGGTTAGCGTGGCCGTAGACGCCGAGTCTTGAAGAACAGAGAGAAATGTGGATGTTAGGATTTATTCTCCCAGTAGACACAGTAAAGACAATAAACTGGTTTTTGGTGTCATGTTTTTGCTGCTGCAGCCTCAACAGTCTGGTTGTTTTGTGTCTCTACAGGTGCCATTCGCAGTTCTTCAGGGGGAAGGGGTGGAATATCTTGGTTGTGCAGACGAAGCCGTCATTGCCATCTCTAACTACAGGCTCCACATCAAGTTCAAGGACTCTGTCATCAATGTGAGTGCACGTCCCACACAATAAACACACAGAAGAACAACCACAGAATGAGTTTCAATCTGTCCAGAAACCACGAGTGTCTGTGTGATCTCTGCTACTGGTATGCCATCCATGCCGCTACAGAAGCCAATCGCAGGAGAGAGGAGATGGTTTGGACGCTCATGCTGTTGGCTTTTCCCCTTTCTCCCCATATAAACTGTATGAACACATAATTGAGCTAACCAGGCCAGTAAAAAATTACAAGTGTTTTACTGTACATGGAGTACCCGTAAAGCGGTTTTGGTCATATCCCAGCATAGTTGGCATGAAGTTGTCTGTGCCAGGATTGTACCACAGGAGTGCCCCCCCCCCCCCACTGGCACTGATGTCCACCGGCTCGCTCCTGTTGACGTCAGGCCTTGCTCAAACACAAACGGGCCAATTGTTTGCGTTTACTGGCAGTGAAATTTCTCCTCCTTCCCAAATCCATAGTCATCTTTTCCACAAGGATTCAGCTTATGGAAAAGACAGGGATTTGAAAATGACGAGGAGGAGGAGGAGGAGGAGGAGGAGGAGGAGGAGGAGGTGGTGGTGAGGGCCAATCACCAAGATGCTCAGGACACCTCTTCACCCTAACAGCAGCAGAGGAGAGTCCACCGCTAACAGTTCCTATTGGCCTGCTTTCCAGAGTCCTACCTTGACCCCAGCAGCACAGATGAAGTGTGTATGAATGCCAGCGAGCCTCTCTCCCATCCCCGTCACAACTCACCCCCTTCTTCTAAGCTGCTTTCTTGCCCTTTGCTCCTGTCCATGTTTGTCTTTTTCTCCATGATTTCCATTTGGCCCGGTCATGTGCTGCAAGTAGCACATTCAGTTATCTTCCTTTTTTTCCAACCTCGTTTATGTTTTCTTTCCTTTTAACTCTTCATTTCCTTTTTGTCTCCTGAATGTTTTTGGTTTAATAGTTTTTCCATTTCCTCCTGTCTTGTGTCGTCCGTCCCTCCCTCTCTCTCTGTGTGTGCTCCATGGTGTCACTGTGTTTTAGACCTACCCAGGTGTGGACACTGAGATATCTGTGAGTACCATGAAACACCACCCTGTGACACTGTCCTGACAGCTTAAAGCAGCAGTAGCAGAGTTTTTGGCATCACTGGGCAAATATTCTCCTCACAGCTTTTTTCAGGCTTTAGAAAATCCAACCTGTGATGGGAGACGTGGGCCAATCATAGGTCATTTCAGAGAGAGAGCGTTCCTATTGGCTGTCCATTCAACAGAGGAAGCTGTCAGTCGCTTGCAAACTCTGGTCAAACTGTCAAAACTACACAGTGCTGGTCAAATGTGCATTAATATTATTAATATTTTAGTGTACTGTTACTGTAAAATGAGAAAGTTTGTTTGTTGTTTCCTCAACTGATCTCAACATGGCGGACGGTTCTCATTTTACAGCCAAACAGTAACTACGAGATGTTTCTGAAAACATTTCACTGGACAAATAGGCATTATAGGAAGAGGATAGTGATTCATATTTGATCAGAGTGATTGACAGCTGCTCAGAGACAACAAGACTCCAGCTCGGCTCTGATTGGTTGTTTTCCTCTGATCCGTGAGATCTTGTAGATGGCATTAGGATCACCGTATGAAATATGGGCACGATTGTTTTTACAGATTACCTGTCTCTTGCACTAATGTCAGGATATAGTGAAAGCTCTGCTTCATTTTAAACAATTACAGTGCACTGAGGACAAATTGAAATTAATTGTCAAATCAGTGGCAACACTGGATTTATTGTAATTGTCTGTGAATGGAGACAAATAATTGTGGTGCAGTGTGTTGACTGCCCTTGAGACATAATAAAAAAGAAATGATATGTGGCATAAAATAGTATTTTCTCTTTCATACACGGTGCACAAAGTGCTGTTGCATTAAGGTTTGACCAAAGGGGAAGTTGCGTGGGCGATTTTGCAAACCAGGCCTTCGTCAACACCACAGTCCACAGGATATCTGAAATGCTTAGAAAGCACAATAGACTGTCCTGTTTATAGCTCTGGTTTGGTATCATAACAGAGGTCAAGAGATAAAGTTAAAGCACCGCAGAGGCTTTCTGCTGCTCCACAGTGAGCTAGAAGACCTGGACCGGGTCTGTACTGGACCAGAGGGTGGTAACGCCTCTGTGCTCTGCCTCCCCCTGCAGGTTCCTCTCAGGCTGATCGAGGGCGTGGAGAGCAGAGATATGTTCCAGCTGCACATCATCTGCAAAGACTCCAAAGTTGTCCGGTAAGAAGAGCAGCTCACTCGCACCCAGCAGGTCATATTAACCCTGCAGGCAGACCGATGCTGCTGTTAGCAGGAGTAAATACAGTACAGTGGTCTGGTCTGCCTTTCAGTGAGTAATACATCATCAATACGTCATTTCAGTCCCTGTGAGGAGACGATGGCTGTTTTCAAAGCCGTGTACTATATTAGTCGTAGGTACTGGTTTGGCCAAAATGTAGTATGCGGGGAAAAAAAGCTGTAACAGATCGACCTCGCCTACTGTATCCCACAATGCAACGCACTGGACCGCTACAGTTACACCCACAACAGCAGCCAAAACGGCTCGATTTTTTTTATATATATATTTTTCGTAACTATTTCATCATTAAATTCAGTGTAGATTTTGAATATTTACAGTCTTACAATATTAAATGATGACTCGAACATTTTCTCCTTGTAGACGAAGGGCTTTCATCTCCTTGTTAACACAGTTATAGTTATAGTTATATCACAACATTAATGTCCATTATGAATGAACTGGAACCTGTTTATCTGCCTTCTGAACTGAAAAAGCCTGGTTAGCTCACCAGCCGGGCGCTGACGCTCACAGAGAGGAGAGGAAGAGGAGGAGGAGGAGAGGAAGAGGGGAGGGAAGAGGAGAGAGGGGAGGAGAAGAGGAGAGGAGGAGGAGAGGAAGAGGGGAGGAAGAGGAGAGGAAGAGGAGAGAGGGGAGGAGAGGAGAGGAAGAGGAGGAGGAGAGGAAGAGGGGAGGAAGAGGAGAGGAAGAGGAGAGAGGGGAGGAGAGGAGAGGAAGAGGAGGAGAGAAGGAGGAGAGGAAGAGGGGAGGGAAGAGGAGGAGAGGAAGATGGGGGAGGAGAGGAGGAGAGGAGAGGAAGAGGGGAGGGAAGAGAGGAGAGGAGAAGAAGAGGGGAGGGGAGAGGAGAAGAGGAGGAGAGGAAGAGGGGAGGGAAGAGGAGGAGAGGAAGAGGAGGAGAGGAAGAGGGGAGAGGGGAGGAGAGGAGGAGAGGAAGAGGGGAGGGGAGAGGGGAGGGGAGGAGTGGAAGAGGAGGAGAGGAAGAGGAGGAGAGGAAGAGGGGAGGGAAGAGGAGAGAGGAGAGGAGAAGAAGAGGAGTAGAGGAAGAGGGGAGGGAAGAGGAGGAGAGGAGAGGAGAAGAAGAGGAGGAGAGGAAGAGGAGAGGGAAGAGGAGGAGAGGAAGAGGGGAGAGGAGAGGAGAGGAAGAGGGGAGGGAAGAGGAGGAGGAGAAAAGGAGGAGAGGAGGAGAGGGGAGAGGAGAGAGGAGGAGAGAGGGAAGAGGAGAGAGGGAAGAGGAGAGGAAAGGAGGGGAGAGAGGGAAGGGAAGAAGAGAGGAGAGGAAAGGAAAGGAGAGGAGAGGGAAGTGGAGAGGAGAGAGGGAAGGAAAGGGGAGAGGAGAGGAGGAGAGGGAAGAGGAGAGAGGAACGAGGAGAGGAAAGGGAGGAGAAGAAAGGAGACAAGAGAGGAGAGGAAAGCGGGAGAGAGGAGAGGGAGAGCTGCCTCTGATAGGACAGAGGTTCCTGTCCTCTCGGTTACGTTACTCTGTTACTCGGTAACTCTGTTACTCGGTTACGTTACTCTGTAACTCTGTTACTCGGTTACTCTGTAACTCTGTTACTCGGTTCCTCTGTTACGTTACTCTGTTACTCTGTTACGTTACTCGGTTCCTCTGTTACGTTACTCTGTTACTCGGTTACTCGGTTACGTTACTCTGTTACTCGGTTACGTTACTTGGTTCCTCTGTTACTTGGTTCCTCTGTTACTCGGTTCCTCTGTTACTCGGTTATGTTACTCGGTTCCTCTGTTACGTTACTCGGTTACTCGGTTACTCTGTTACGTTACTCTGTTACTTGGTTCCTCTGTTACTCGGTTATGTTACTCGGTTCCTCTGTTACGTTACTCAGTTACTCTGTTACTCGGTTACGTTACTTTGTTACTCGGTTACTCTGTTACTTGGTTCCTCTGTTACTCGGTTCCTCTGTTACTCGGTTATGTTACTCTGTTACGTTACTCGGTTACTCTGTTACGTTACTCGGTTACTCCGTTACTCTGTTACGTTACTTGGTTACTCGGTTACTCTGTTACGTTACTCTGTTACTCTGTTACTCGGTTATGTTACTCGGTTCCTCTGTTACGTTACTCAGTTACTCTGTTACGTTACTTTGTTACTCGGTTACGTTACTTTGTTACTCGGTTCCTCTGTTACTCGGTTCCTCTGTTACTCGGTTATGTTACTCGGTTACTCTGTTACGTTACTCGGTTACTCGGTTACTCTGTTACGTTACTCGGTTACTCCGTTACTCTGTTACGTTACTCTGTTACGTTACTCGGTTACTCCGTTACTCGGTTACTCTGTTACGTTACTCTGATATATCTGGAGGCAGATCAGTCCAGCGTTTTGTTGCTTTAAGTGAAAAAGCAGGTTGAATAACGTAACTTGCTGAGCAGCGTTTTCTCGTCTCCCCTCGATGATGATCCTGTTTGTCTCAATTCACTATGAGCTGTTAGAATCAATAGTTTCAACCTGCAGCATCTTATAAAGGAAACTACCCGAACAGAAACTACAACATCCAAGTTGTCTTTTTCATAATATTACAGTAGTGGTACAAGTTTGTGTTTTTTTTTTTTTTTTTTGTCCAATGCTTTAAGAGCTGGTTTAAAGGCTGAAGCCTGGTCTAGTGTCCTGTAAATACATCAAATTAACGGCTGGAACGCAGTATACAGTATACAGTACATACTGCGTTGGTTCGTCAGTAGTAGTAGTAGTAGTAGTAGTAGTAGTAGTAGTAGTAGTAGTAGTAGTAGGCAGTTTGAAAAACCACCAGTGTATAGCCACTACACACTACCATGCTTAACCACTAATCAATATTAGGTTACATGCTTGTGGTAGTAATAAGGTGATATAATTCAGTAACACTTTATAATAACCATCATTTATAAATAGTAAATTAAGAGTTAATTACAGTTAGTTTAAGTTATTTCACGGGTTAACAATTAAATGCTAATTAGTGTTTATTAATTATTGGTAATGCTATAATTTCTGTTTATCATTAGTTTGATTGTTAGGATTTGTTTATGTTATATATGATATTATAGGAGAAGATTAGTTACATTCTGATTATGTTAATAAAGTGTTCATTAGCAGTTTATTGTTGCACACATTATAGCATTTTATAGATGTGTTAATTAACGATTACTAAATGATTTGTAAACTTTTAAGAAACAATTTTCAAATCATCATTGCATAGAATAAAGTAGTAGTAGTAGTAGTAGTAGTAGTAGTAGGGCAGTAGTAGTAGCATAGCATTAACTGTCCATCTAGATATGCTTTATGGATGTTTCATTAAGTATTTAACCATTTAACAAGGTTTATAATCATCAGTTACAACTCTGTAATAGCATCCAAAGACAAGGTGTTATAATTATCAATTATATAATTAATTTCTTATAGGTTTACAAATCATTTTGTAACCATAAACAAATACTATATAGTATAAATATAAACTGTTATAGTGTGTGCAGCAATAAACTGTTGAAAAAACAAATTATAGTATCACTGATAATAACTCAATATTATTAATGATAATTTCATTAAACAGTAATCATCAACAGTAAAATGAAGTTGCAGGATGGAAATACAGCTTTCTGATGCTCAGTCTTATCAGACTTACAGATTTATTTATTTTATTATTTTAATGCTGTTTAAATTAACGTCTGGAAAGACGAGCATCAAAGTTTTTTTTCTTTCTGCTAATTACATCTCTTTGGGTTTATATTTGTGTCAGCTGAATCCAGTAGTCAGTTAATTGATTAGTTAATTAACAGAAATGTAATCCCATTGGTTGAACAACACATGCAGTTGTGATGAGCCGTTTGTCCACTATTTAGTTTTTACCAGCCGCGACAGCGACGCTGATGTTTTCACCCTGTGAGTGTCTGTATGTTTGGGATATCATCGCATCCATGCAACCTGTAGTCAGGAAGCTTAACGGGTATGAAGGTCCAGCTCCAATGTGCCTCTAACATGAACCGCGGCCATCTTCAAACTCATCCTTCATTCACACCTGGAACGTTTGCATGTCCCACAGCTGTGAATCCATCACTGAGACAAAATCTGTATAAAGATATAAGATATAAACACCTGGCAGCTCACACCGACTCACAAAACTGCAAAAACACTGTTTCAGAGAAATGGAAAGTAGACCATGAAAGTAGGGCTGTCAAAGTGACACATTTGATTTAATGCCACTAACTTTTAGCTTGTAGCGGGCTCAATGTTAAAACTAGAGTGAAGATACTGGCACTAAATAATACTCCAAACTGTCCTGTCCATCTCCAGAGGGGTCCGTTGACCTCTGACCTCCAGATGTGTGGATGTAAATGGGTTCTCTGGGTCCCCACCAGTCTCCCCTTTACAGACATGCCCACTTTCTGATAGTCCCAGTCAGTCTGGATCAAGTCCTAGTCAAGTCAGCACTCTGACACACTGACAGCTGTTGTTGCCTGTTGGGCTGCAGTTTGTCATGTTCTGATTGGAGCAGATTGTTGATGCTAAAGTCAGAACCTGGGAGGGTTTCTGGACTATATCTGTTATTGATTAGTGTTGTTATTGATTTACGATAATAAATATATAGACACATTTACGTAAAGCAGCATATTTGTCCACTAACATGTTAAGAGGATTAAATACTGGGCTGATCTGCCTTTAAGGTTAGTTTGAAGAGATAAATATGAGATTTAGTTATGATTAACTGTGATTAACTATGGACAATCATCAATCTTCCAGTTGATACTATTATTTTTTTTTTGTAATATGTTGTATTAAAATAGGGATGATTTGGATGAACATTATATTTGTTATTTTAAAAGATATCACAGTGTGCTGCGTAGCCTCCGGAGCTGTTTTGTTTGGTGTTTTTAAAGTAGATTTTTTGATTGTTACATATTCATTTACCCCGATAAGACAGATGGCACATTGACGTTATGTAAAACTGTTTCAAGTAACAACAGACCAGGTCCTGTTTGTATTTCACAGCAGACTGAACTTCTCGTGTGTTCATGGACATCTGTAAAGTTCAACCCCAGCAGAGCCTCATGATGCTCAGCAGCATACGTGCCAGCGGCATCGTGGTTCCTCATCATTAAGCAGCCACATTGTTCATCCTGTTTCAAGGCTGGAAAATCACTGAACATCTGAAGAAATTACCTTTTTCTGTTTTTTCTCTGCGTCCCCAGTGCATGAAGTTGTAATGAGATATTTTGTGGTTGGATCTTGCTCATCTTTCTAATCGTTCTGCACAGATGCCACTTTGCAACGTTCAAGCAATGCCAGGAGTGGGTCAAGCGTCTGAACCGGGCCATAGCGCACCCCTCCCGGCTGGAGGACCTGTTTGCCCTGGCCTATCACGCCTGGTGTCTGGGAGGCAACGCTGACGACGAAGACCAGCATGTTCACCTGTGTCGCCCAGGTCAACACACAACCCTGAACTGAACACAGTTGTTTGAGAGCAGTTAGGCCTCTTGGATCTCTTATTTTGTTAAAATGTTGATGTACCTAAAATGATTTCCTGCGTGTATGCTCTCTCTGCGTGTGCAGGTGATCATGTGCGTCAGCGAATGGAAATGGAGGTCAAGAGGATGGGCTTCGACACACAGAACGTCTGGAGAGTGTCGGACATAAACTGCAACTTCAAGTACGTCACAGATACTTTACCGTGAATAGCACGGCACCTCTGTACGGTGCTGTTACTGCAGAGGCCTGGTGAATGACGAGTGACGGTGTTTCAAAGAGCTTTTAGAGAGCTGCGACTGAGTGCTGGCTGGGATCAGGCGGAAGTAGAGATGCAGTGTCGCCAGACTGAACAGACTGTGGTGGTACGTCTCAGCAGAGTCGGAGCGTTCTCAGGAAACAGGAAATGAACTGATCTGGAAGTCAGGTTCATTTACACTTACACAGACATTATATACGTACTCATCATTGTTAGATTTGGTGTGACTTACCTTACCTGAGGTTATCATTGATGATGATGACATGATTTTACTATTAAAGGAAGTGTGTATTATTTTGGTTATTAGCAGAAATGGAATATAATATTCATAACTATGTTTTCATGGGTGAATAATCACCTGAAAAGAAGACTCGTCATGTTTTCCTTAGCTTAGAATGAGCCCTTCATATCTACACAGGGATCAGGTCCTCGTCTCAGAGTCTGTTGTTTCGCCTGGTTTCTACGGTAGCCCAGAACGGACAAACCAAACACTGACTCTTTGAGAGTCTAACACCGTCTGAGCGAGGCGAACAGCGTTACCGCGTTTTTTTTAATTAGCACCTCATGTGGTGGTTGCAATCTTTAACTATACCACTAGATGTCGCCAAATCCTCTGAACTTCTTTCATGCTGCGCTATCAATATTAGCTCCCAGTGGTTACAGTTTATGGAGTCATGACAAAAAAATGATTGCAGAGAGATGCATGAAAACATACACAGGAACTTATTAACACAGGAACTTATTAAACCACTGTTCCTTTATAAATGCCTTCAACAAGGCGGGTTAATGTGTGTACTTGTTTGTCTTGGTCTCGTCTGACCATTCAGGTCAGCAGCATTCACACCAGCTAGCTGTGTGTGTTCCTACCTGTGTGAGACACTTCTGTCTCCTCTGTCTGGACAAATAAACACTATGGAGAAAGGTCAGTCTGCTCTGAGGGCCCAAGAGAGAGGACGTCCCACTGTGGGAGGAAGACACACAGGACAACTGGCTAATTAAACAAGCTGCAGCCTGCTGAGGCCCATGACTCAGCACCGGACCATGACTCAGCACAGGATTTCACTTTCCCCCTCGGTCCGTCCGTCTGTCTCCTCTTCCCTCCTTAGCCAGTCAGCAGATGGACAGACATTGAGGACGGTATCAGGAGACCAGAGACAGGCAGTAGCACTCGATGCTGATGATTCTTGATGATATACTGACCCTGAGAACCAGAACCTTTGTTGATGTCTAGGAATGCTGTCTGCTGTCAGCCTGGACCCTATTGTTCTGTGTTTTGTGTCTTATGTGATGAACAGTTTTTCATATTGGTCCAGTATTGAGCGATAACACTGCAGACGGCAGTCGCTAAACGGGCTGTAATATAATTGCTCGGGGCAACTCCTCACCATCAATTGATGTCCACCAGAAATGTTTGTTTTCACCACTGACATAAGACTCGCTCTGAAACACTGTGCTGTATCCACATGATCGAAATCATCTAAATATTCAGCTATGACACTGAATCTTTTAGATAACGCTTTCTGTACTCCAGCACAACAATCTCTGATCACTCCTCTCCAGCTCTCCCCGGTGGCCCGGGGATGTGTAGAGCTGGCCCGGGGATGTGTAGAGCTGGCCCGGGGATGTGTAGAGATGGCCCGGGGATGTGTAGAGCTGGCCCGGGGATGTGTAGCAGTGGCCCGGGGATGTGTAGAGCTGGCCCGGGGATGTGTAGAGCTGGCCCGGGGATGTGTAGCCGTGGCCCGGGGATGTGTAGAGCTGGCCCGGGGATGTGTAGCCGTGGCCCGGGGATGTGTAGAGCTGGCCCGGGGATGTGTAGCAGTGGCCCGGGGATGTGTAGCCGTGGCCCGGGGATGTGTAGAGCTGGCCCGGCGATGTGTGGCGGTGGCCCGGGGATGTGTAGAGCTGGCCCGGGGATGTGTAGAGCTGGCCCGGGGATGTGTAGCCGTGGCCCGGGGATGTGTAGCCGTGGCCCGGGGATGTGTAGAGCTGGCCCGGGGATGTGTAGAGCTGGCCCGGGGATGTGTAGAGCTGGCCCGGGGATGTGTAGAGCTGGCCCGGGGATGTGTAGAGGTGGCCCGAGGATGTGTAGAGCTGGCCCGGGGATGTGTAGCGGTGGCCCGGGGATGTGTAGCGGTGGCCCGGGGATGTGTAGCGGTGGCCCGGGGAAGTGTAGCCGTGGCCCGGGGATGTGTAGAGCTGGCCCGGGGATGTGTAGAGCTGGCCCGGGGATGTGTAGAGCTGGCCCGGGGATGTGTAGAGCTGGCCCGGGGATGTGTAGAGGTGGCCCGGGGATGTGTAGAGGTGGCCTGGGGATGTGTAGAGGTGGCCCGAGGATGTGTAGAGCTGGCCCGGGGATGTGTAGCGGTGGCCCGGGGAAGTGTAGCGGTGGCCCGGGGAAGTGTAGCGGTGGCCCGGGGATGTGTAGAGCTGGCCTGGGAATGTGTAGCGGTGATCCGGGGATGTGTAGAGTGGCCACCCTTTAAAAATCGCACATGGTCACGTCACATGACATGATCGATCAAGCGAAAGGTAAAAACAAAATGTTTTATTTCTCTCTCTCTTTCCATCAAGTTGTCAGACACTTAAAATAACAGCGTGAGCCCGTCATGGCAAAAACGACGCGTTGAGTAGACCTAAGCTGACGGTGCTAGGTTGGCCCAGATGATTACACTGCAGCCCGTTTAGCAGCTGGCAGCGGTAGCGTTCTCCTTCAATGCTGGACCAGTTTCAAAAATTGTTGTCCCCATTAGTCACTTGGACTCCAAAGTATGGGAAAATAGATAGTCCAGGTTGAAAAATACCAAAGTTCTCCTTTAATTACCGGCTGTAAGATGTTCAGAGCAGTATGAACTGGATTTAATACCTCCTGCGTCGTGTCCCTCTGGTCGCCAGGCTGTGTTCCAGCTACCCGCAGAAGCTTCTGGTTCCGATATGGATCACAGACAAGGAGCTGGAGAGCGTGGCTTCCTTCAGATCCTGGAAGAGGATCCCTGTGGTGGTCTACAGGTGGGCTTACTGACTCTCAGTCATATACACACTATCACATTTTTACGTTTACATTTTTCCTTTTTGATATTTAGATGTGCGTACTGACTCTATAACGTTGAACTGCAGGCACCAGAGGAACGGAGCAGTGATCTCCCGTTGCAGCCAGCCCGAGATCAGCTGGTGGGGCTGGAGAAACACGGATGACGAGTACTTGGTGACATCCATCGCCAAGGCGTGTCAGATGGACACTGGAGCCAAGGGCGCCTGTGGAGCGCCGGGCTGCCGACAGCGCGGCGACGCCGCCGACTCCTCCGACAGTGATTTTGGTAAAGCAGCTCGTGCATGCACCGTAGCTGCAGAATGCGTTCAGATTCAGGCGGATTATGTGAAACTGTCCTCATCACATCACGTCTCATTAACTTTCCTTACTTCCAATGTGACAACCAACAGATAAAGATGCTAAGCAGAAGTAATACACCATTTTCAATTATGCCTGCATATGTCGGGTTTGTTTGGCAAATACATTGTCAACAATTTATCTTGAATTAAGTTGTATTAAATCACATTATGCTCCCATTTTAAAATCAAGTGCAAGCAGTCCATTCATGTTTGCATTATAACCAGACTTACTAACTAGTAGCACAACTGCTAGTGCAAGTTGCGTTGTGTGGTTTTAGTTTTTGCTATTTTTAATTTTGTTTATTTTTCAAAGGTGATGCCAATATGTCTGAAAGAGTCTTTAACACCGTCACAGTGGAGAGAAGTAGTTCAGTTGCAGCAGCAGAGTAATGACTTGTCTTTCTCCCTAGTAGACAGCAGGTTTCTTGACTTGTGATCGTTGCCTATAGCAACACGGTGGCTGTGTCATCAGGTGGATATATTGATTTTCAGTAGGTTACAAATAGGGTGGGCCTCTGTTAATCATGTCCCTGACACTTCTCTGATTCCCTCCCGGCGGTTTGATTCCCGTAGACGTCGTCCACTCGTAACAGTAACGGTCTTCTGTGTCCTCCAGACTCCTCTCTGACGGGCGGCCCTGGCTGCGACGACCACGCCGCGCCACAGAAGCTGCTGATTCTGGACGCTCGCTCGTACACCGCTGCGGTGGCCAACCGAGCCAAGGGCGGAGGCTGCGAATGTGAAGGTTAGTGCCGCCGAGCCGCCGTTTCAAGCACTTCAACTCTTCGGCAGGTTAGTAAGATATGAGAGGAAAGGCAGTGTGTCAGCATTTCTTTATTTATTCAGTTTCATTTTTAACAGCACTTACAATGCTGTAAAAATGTGTTTTCACCACCTGATTCTGCTCAGTGATTCAAGCAGCCAGTTCAGTCTGAATGACAATCAGTTATTAAATTACAGCGGATCTAATGACAGGTAGCTAATTATTTCAACTGTTTATCCATTACTTTTAGCTAATTATTTCAACCATTTATTCATAACTTTTAGCCGTTTTAACCATTTATTCATTACTTGAAGCTAACTAATTTAACTTGTGTGTTCATTACTTTTAGCTATTTCAGCTGTTTACCCATAACTCGGCTATTTTAACTTCTTTATCCATTATGTTCTGTTAATTATTTCAACTGTTTATCCATACATTTTTTTGATTATTGTGTTTGATTCTTGAATTGTATCTGAACATCTTTAATGGTTCTAATGACCGCTGGATTTATGCTCTTTACCGTTTCTGTTATTTTCTTCCATACTTTATGTGGCGTCGCTGTTTCATCTGCCATTATTGGCTTCTGTGAAGTGTCTTATTTCCCCCATAATGCATTGTGCAACTGGCTATCTGAGTCAGTCTCACATCAGTCGCTCATAGAAAAGCTGTATGCAACAGGTACATTTAAGTGTCTATATTAAGTTTGACTCAAAGTAATATTTCTAACTATTTTTATGTAACCGGTCCATCTGTTGGAGAAAGTGGACTCCCATTCGCCAAGTGGCCAGAAATATGAGTGTGAATAGGGTTTAGTTTGCCATAACCAAGTGTGTGACACCTTCAAACATTATAACTCCTGGCAGTCCTCCAATGCCATCGGATCTGTCTTGTGGGGGTCACCATGTTTAGAGGTCAAAGCTCAACGACCGCAAAAACCGAAAATATCAAGTTGGTCTGTGCTGCTTCTGATGGTAAGTCTATTTAAGAAAGAGGAGCTCTGTCCTGGATGGGTAACAGTGGCCTCGCTGTGTACGGAGCCACGTCGTATATCAATGTTGGACATGATATTCAGCAAGCAAGCAGTTACTGCCACCACTGACTGACTCACTGCCAAAAACCATGAACGTTCCTTTGACTGACGTATAAAATGACCAAAAAACGTCTGAATGCATGGTGCTACTGTAGCTTACAAGCTAAGTGTTTCTCGTCCTTCATCAGAGTTGTTTGCGTTTATTTGTACTCAGAGTACTACCCCAACTGCGAAGTGATGTTCATGGGAATGGCCAATATCCACGCCATCCGGAACAGCTTCCAGGCTCTGAGGACCGTCTGCAGTCAGATCCCAGATCCAGGAAAGTAAGTCGATCCGTTTGACCTTTTCTCTGGCAGCTCTGGCCTCATTCATGCCTCCCTCCTCGTCCTCTTTTTAATGGCTTCACCTCACTGTAAGGCGACACCACACAGCGATGGGAACACTTCACCGTCCAGTCCCAGTCCTGCTGTCTGTCTGTACACTCCCACAGTGGATATGTGTGTTATGTGTTTCCATGTTTTTACCAGCCGCAGTGTGTTGACGTCTGTGACTGATGTGTTATCATGTGTGTGGTTGAACGTACGGTACATAGGTTAACCCAGCTGCTGAGACGTCACACCGTGTTATTTTAAGGCTTGTTGTTATTCTGATGGAGGCGTGTAATGATGTAGGGAGGTCTCCGCAAATCTAGGTCAGAGGCTTCAGTGTAACTTAACCCTGAGTAACCAAAGCCACGGTACAGTATCTAGGCTCCAGATCAGTTCATCAGCGGGGACAGGCTCTATAAAGATTTGTACTTATTATCTAATCGGTCATCTCTGGCTTTTCCAGCTGGCTGTCAGCACTTGAGAGCACCCGTTGGCTGCAGCACCTGTCCGTCATGCTGAAGGCCGCCACTCTGGTGTGTTCAGCGGTGGAGAGGGAAGGCCGTCCTGTCCTGGTGCATTGTTCGGACGGGTGGGACCGCACACCCCAGATAGTAGCCCTCGCCAAGATCCTGCTGGACCCCTACTACAGGACTTTAGAGGTGAGAGTCTGCACAGTTTGGCCCCTGAATGCTCCACAAAGTTGGATTTTAGCTTTTAGATGAAGAATGTGCAGAATACACAAGGTGCCTCTCTCTCTTGTTTTTTAAAGGAACAGTGTGTAATATTTTGAGGATCTATTAACAGAAGTGGAATGTAATATTCATGGCTTCATTGGTGAGCAATCACCTGAAACTAAGAATCACTGTGTTTTCGTTAGCTTGAGCCTTCATATCTACAGTACACAGGAAGCGGGTCCTCTTCACAGAGTCCGCCATGTTGCTCCGCCATGTTTCCACGGCAGCCCAGAACGGACAGACCAAACACTGGCTGTAGAGAGAGCCTTTCACACGCTCACGTTACCTGAAGGCCACCGTGGTTCTGCAACATGCTTGTGAAACTATGAAAATGTTGCTCCTACAGTAGTCTTATTATGGTATGGTATGCGTTGCCACGGTTTTGCACTCGGTGGCTCATGTTACTGTAGTCGTGAGTGGACTCCTGTTCGTGGCAATCTGCAACTTCACCACTAGATGCTGCCAAATCCTACAGACTTTACCTTCAAGTGTCCATTGTGAGTGTGACAGTGTTACAGGAGTGTGATGTTAAATCTGTGGAGTTTTATTGATATTACCTTCAGTACTGACTGCCGTGACGTCCACAGGGTTTCCAGGTGCTTGTAGAGACCGAGTGGCTCGATTACGGTCATAAGTTCGGGGATCGCTGCGGCCACCAAGAGAACGCCGACGATGTGAGCGAGCAGTGTCCCGTCTTCCTGCAGTGGCTGGACTGTGTCCACCAGCTGCTCAAACAGTTCCCCTGTCTGTTTGAGTTCAACGAGGCCTTCCTGGTGGGTGGTCGCACAGCGCCTTCTGCCCCTCACTGTATCTCTATTAATGACTAGAAACAGTCTTTTTCACCAGTAAAGTGTGAGGGACATGTTGCTAGGCATTACCTGAAGCTGTCTTTAAAGACCCACGTAACGAATGAGTTTTTTGTATATCATTATAATCCTTGCACCATAGCCTTGAAACTATAGCCAATCAGATTGAGAACCAACACGTCTTTTTATAACAAGCTGATCTTGTTAATGTTTCACATCAATCAGCTGTTGTATTGAATTGGCGGATGGCTGTCAAACCATAAAGAAAGTAAATCATTGTCATTGTGAAAGGCTGAACTTCGTGTTGCACGTGTCCTCCGTGTCGTCCAGGTCAAGTTGGTGCAGCATACGTACTCGTGTCTTTACGGCACCTTCCTGTGTAACAACGCTCGCGAGAGGGAGACGAGGAACATCTACAAACGCACCTGCTCCGTGTGGTCGCTGCTTCGCAACGGAAACAAGAACTTCCAGAACTTCCTCTACATCTCCAGTCACGATATGGTACCGCTTAGTACACTGCCCCCGTACTGCTATTACTGTCATTACTATTATCATGAAGAACGGTAGAGCCGCCAGTTAAATAATAACATAACTTGAGATTGCTTCCTACTTTTAGCCACTGTGCCTTTTAGTCAGAAGACGTGGTGACTTGCTTAAAGCAATACTTTTGAGAGGAGGTACTTATCCGTAGTCAGTGTATTACCACCAGAAGATGCAGCCAGTTTGGAGAAACAGAGGAGTACCAGCATGGGCGCAAATCAATGGACTACTGTGGACGGGTGCAGTAGCAAAATGTATTTTAGCCACCTAAAAGAAGAAAATAATCAGCATCAGTATCGTATTTTCACTGGTTTAGCTTGTTGTGAGACAGCTCTCCAGTCTATGTTTCTGACGGGACCTGAAGCCGTTAGCTATACGCTCGTCAAAGCAACCAGACTTCATTGGAAAAAAACAAACAAAAAACAGTAGTTTTATGTCACAGAAAACAGGTTGCTGGTCTGCCGCTGCCTCGATTGGTTAGTTTGTGTTATTGTGTGGCTTTGGTTAGTTCGGACTCACTAAAGTCACATATAGCACAAACATGCTAATACTTAAGGCAGCGGTACACCAGCAACCTGTGTTCTGTGACATAAAACTACAGGTTTTTCAATGAAGTCTGGCGGCAAGAGGATAGATGGATAGAGTCCTCCACTGGACAGGGCTATGGATAAGTAGCTCATACAAGCCCACACAAAACACCTAAACTAAAGCAACAGGGGAACAGTATAATATAAATAATATAATATAAATATAGTATAATATAAATCTCTGACACTGAACAGAGTGAGTGACTTTATTAATGATTAATGCTTAGCTTCATTTCATCCTCAAACTGTCTTTTTTATCAGGTTTAAACCCACAAGATTAAACCTGATAGTCTCTGAATGATGGAATAAAAGCATAGAAATGGTGATAATTGACATAATCATACAGCCTGACAGAGTAATGGGCATCACAGCTGTATGTTGACCTGTTGACTGTTTGTCTGCCAGGTGCTGCAGCCAGTCTGCCACACTCGAGCGTTACAGCTGTGGACAGCTGTCTACCTGCCCACCTCCTCCCCCTGCACCGCTGTGGACGATTCTATGGAGCTCTACCTCCCCCCGAGTGCCACAGGAGACGAACTCACCTCCCGCTCTCTGGACAGGTCCGTTTTGATAGATGAAATGTGATCAGTTACCTGTGCTTCCTTGGCGTTCCCTGGACAGAGATTAATTCAAATTTCCTTCGTGTTGCAGAGAACCAGACTGCCCTCTAGAGTCCCCAACAGAAAACTGTATCATTTCCATTTCTGCACCTCTGAAAACAATAAATCCTTTATGTATTTCTGATTTCCAGACTTCCCAAGACCCGCTCCATGGACAACCTGCTGTCAGCTTTTGAGAACGGGGTGCCCCTGACGCGTACTTCCAGCGACCCGAATCTCAATAAGCACTGCCAGGAGGGTCGCTCTGCCCCGGAGCCCTCACCAGCCACAGAAGACACCTCGGCAGACATCTCTGATGAGGCCACACCTGACACCGGACTGGACAGCAGCGAGGGGGAACCTCCACGTCAGAGTCCTGCCAGGACCCCAGAGGTTGTAGAGAGCTGTGAAGACACTGTGGAGGAGGCCTGTCTCACCACACAGCCCCTGCCCTCTCTGCCCTTACCCCCGATCCCTGTCAGTAAGGACGTCACACTCGTTCACACTCCCTTCTCCACTCCTGTCCTCCGACAGGCTCTGCCTCACATCACTAACCCTCCACTCCGACCCCCTCCGCTGGAGGACGGGAGCCCCTGTAGGACTGCCGAGAGAACCACGTCACCTACTCAGAAATCAGAGCCGTGCTTACCTCTTCCTTGCAACGGCACGGAGCCTGCAGCCACCACGCCCACCTCGCTGCTGAACGGCCACACTGACGGCCAAGACAACGGCCTCCCTGAATCTGTAGACCTGCTGGCTCTGCAGCAGCTAACGCCGCTCCTTCCCATGGACGACTCCACAGAGACTCTCACAGGTGAGGGGGAGCTTCCCCCTGTCCGGCCTCCCACCGTGAGCCAGGACCTTTCTCTGAATCATTTTAATGATGAGGAGCAGCCGGAGTCCCAGCCTCAGGTTCTACCCCAGAGGGAGAAAGAGGACATGAGGACAGATGTAGTGAAAGGAAGAGAGCGGGTGTTAACAGTTGCTCCTGTCGACTGCACCCAGTTAGCAGCTCGCCAGCTGATCTCCCAGAGCCAGCTCACAGACCTGTCCCTGCTCGGCTCCCACTGGGAGAGCGTCCAGGGTCTGGTCCAGTCCGCCTGCAGCAGTGCCAGTAACTCTGGCGTCAGCCGGGCCTTGCAGCATAACACTTATCAAAGCCGCCGTCTTGCCAGTAAGCTGCTCCGCTCCCAGGGCTTCGCCATCGCCAACGGGTCCCAGTGCTGCCGCAGAGAGGCTCTTTGTTATCCCAGCAGTCCTCTGCAGGCTGGATGGCTGTCTGCTGCCAGGAGTGCAGGCTACGCCGGCCTCTGTGGGCCTGCTGCCGCCGCCCTCAACAGCTACTCCCCGGCAGGCCATCAGCTCCTGCCGGGGTCGTACTCCTCGCCGTCCGCCTCCAGCTCCCCTCCCCCGCCCCAGGCCCCGGCCTACCTCGATGACGACGGGCTGCCGGTGCCCATGGACGCCGTGCAGCAGAGGCTGCGGCAGATCGAGGCGGGCTACAAGCAGGAGGTGGAGGTGCTGAGGCAGCAGGTGCGACAGCTGCAGATGAGGCTGGAGAGTAAACAGTACAGCACCCCTCCCTCGGAGCCGGACATCGACTACGAGGACGACATTGTGAGTAGCTTTGGTGGTAACAATAATGCCAGACAGCCAAGTGCAACAAGCTTTTTCTCTTTGTAAACGTTTGCTTTTGATTATCCTCTCTCTCTCTCTCTGTCCTCTGATCTCGTCCTTTTCAGACTTGTCTGCGGGAGTCCGACAACAGTAACGAGGAGGACTCTCTGTCAACTCACAGTGAGGACCGTCTGTCTGAAGGCAGCTGGGATCGAGTGGAGCGCAAGGACACAGAGGTCAGCGTTCTTTAGGGCTTCATCGCCACTTCCTCACCCTTCCTCCTCTCCCTCACCTGTCTGGCTGCGAGCACCTCTAATTACAGCACTGTCCTAATTCAGATGTCTGTGTGTAGGTCACGAGGTGGGTGCCCGACCACATGGCCTCCCATTGTTTCAACTGTGACTGTGAGTTCTGGATAGCCAAGAGACGTCACCACTGCAGGTGGGCTTCACTGTGGGCTTCTTACATGAATAAACACCACGAATCTCACTGTTCTTCCTGTGGTCTCAAAGGTTTCTTTAAGGAGTAGTTTGACACTTTTATGCCTCCGTGAGGCATTAAGTTTGAGTTTCCATTCGTCCCATTCTTGTGAATGCAATAGCTCAGGAATTTCATCATATTTGGCACAAATATAAATATAAATATAATCCATTTAGACACAAGGATGAGCTGATAAAATCTTGGTGGTCCAAGGTCTCTGCGCTAAGCTAAGCTAAGCTAAGCTAAGCTAAGCTAAGCGCTGCTGGCCTCAGTTTCATATTGAGCATTCAGTCATGAGTCAGTCTTCTCATCTAAACTCAGTAAAATAGCAAGTGTCTTTCCAAAAGTGTCAAACTATTTCTTTAAACTTTTGTAGCAGTGGTAACTGCTTCAAGATCAGGTTTAACAACATGCTAATTTGTGTATTCACAGAGAGAGCTTACTATTTCCTTTTAAAGTCCAGCAGCTTGTTTGTCTGCACGTTTCTCTTGGCACTCTTTAGTAGCAGCACGATTTCTGCCAAAGTAGCAGCCTGCGATTCAAAGACACACTTTGCTTTGTACTTTCGAAGCAATAAACCCAGCTTTGGGCCAGGCCCATGGTTTCAGAAAGAAAGGCTCTCGGTTAGCCAGAGAATTATTTATATGCTAAAAACTGAGAATGCTGTAGGAAAGAAATTCACTACAGACAGAGCTGCAGTAGATGGAGGGAACTATTAGAAACAGGTTCATCCTGGAAAGTCATGTAAGTTAACATGTACACACTACTTGGACAATACTAGACATGGAAGGTTACTATCTGTGCAGTTGTATACACTAAACTATTATGTTCCTACACCTTCAGCTCTGAAGACTGCAAAAGCATGCATTACATCCTTAGTTTACTATTTTGCACCCTCAGTTGAAATATGAATAATAAATGCCAAGTGCACAACAAAAGGGTAAAAACAGCTTGGTGAAGGTGAATATATATCAGAGGGTGTGGTGATGATTAAATACTCCCTCAGCCAGTCACATCAGTGGTCTGATAGCTCTGAAAAAGCTCAGCAAACAGAAATCCTTACATCATATCTGGATGGTTCAGAGCGTGACATGAACACACATAAACACCAGGGCCGTCAATCCATTTGAAATATTTAATCATGTTTAATCACGACTTACTTTTACTTACTGCAAATTAATCACACATTTATCTGTTCAAAATGAACCTTAAAGGGATATTTGTCAAGTATTTAATCCTCTTATCAACACAGGAGTGGGCTGCTTTATGTAAATGCACTCTGTCTATACTTATTATTGGACATCAATTGCCAACACTAATCAATAACAGATATTGACCAGAAACCCTCCCAGGTTCTGACTTTAGCATCAACAATCTGCTCCAACCAGAACATGACAAACTGCAGCCCAACAGGCAACAACAGCTGTCAGTGGATTCCTCAGGTTTTCTAGTTTCATGTGATACCAGGATCTTTACTCTAGCTTAATACTGAGACCACTACAACCTCTGAAAGATTGATTGCACTAATGCATTAAAGAAATTGGTGTTAAAACAAATTTGCATTATTGCGTTAACTCTGACAGCCCTAACCACCACAAATCTGCAGATACTGTGCGAAACACCCACATTCAATGATAGATCAGTGCAAACTGATTTACTGATTTTCCTGCTTTAACCACATTAAAGGCTTTTTTTCTGTGGCGATTTTGGTTAGCAAGTGTTTAATTGAAACAAACTGAAGCATTTATGTGTTGTTGCAGCATGTTTGAAACACTGGCACCTGATAAACGAGCCTCGTGCATCATTAGCCTATGTGACGTGATGTGTAGCTACTAGTGCACCCCACTAATTTTAGATACAGGCGTATGAAAGTGTATTCAGAGCAAGAGGCGAGCACACCTTCGCCTCGCTTTACCCACGCGAGTTGGACCGCCGGTATCATTTGTGTTAACTCGTGCTAAAAGCGCCATAGAGGAGGAGCTTGACTCCATACATTTTCTACGTTAAGTAACGTAGAAAATAACTACTGCTTTGTACACGTGAAAGTCCCAGATATGTCAGAAAACCAAATGCTGTCATGTCCGGGTTCACAGCATCACCCGGCAGCTAGCTGTATTCAGATATACTGCCATACTACTACTCCCTACTGCGGTATGAACAGGTTGAGCCGTGATTTAGTCGCAATAAACAGATCAAAAAGATGCCAAAATAACTACATAATGCTGATTTGTAAAAAGTCTGAGTTCATGCTTTGTCAGGTCCGTCTGCAAGACGACAAGCAAACAACTTCTAAAATGCTTGTTTACCGAATGGACTTCAGGCTGTGCAGCTGCTCCAACATTCAAGATACAGTCACCAGGCATCAATACGGCCGCAACATTCGCGTCAGTACCACAGACAGTCATACGTTTTATTTGGTCCGGTCTCTGTATAAATATGAGTTGCTATTGTATCTGGGTGCCCACAGACGGCTACAATATTTTTTCCTCATTTCTAATTCAAGTCAGTGACGACAGGAGAATCTCAACACTGAGGCAGCGTCACAGTAATTTCTTGCTCAAGTTGAAATATTTCAACTTTCGCAAATATGCAAATGACATCAATTTCGTGTTTGCGTCACATCATTTCGTCAAGAGGAGCAAATTTGCCTCTTCGCATAGGTTTTGTATGGAATCACGGTGTGTGAAAATTTCACCTCCTTCTTGGTGATGTGGTGGATAACACCATAAGTCATTTTGATCTGGAACCGGGTCTAGCTGCTGCTTAAAATGCAGAGTTGTTAGGAAACAAAAAACCAGCCTAACTTCCTGTATGGTCTCCGTCCTCAGGAACTGTGGCAATGTGTTCTGTAAAGACTGTTGCCACCTGAAGCTGCCCATCCCAGACCAGCAGCTCTACGACCCCGTGTTGGTCTGCAACACCTGCCACGACCTGCTCCTGGAGTCCCGGACCCGTGAGATCCGCAGCCAGCAGCTCAAGAAGGCCATCGCCACAGCCTCCAGCTGAGAGAAGGGTCGTAGCGTGGCTCGCCTCGGCTCTGTCCTGCCCGGTTTGGACTGATGAGTTGAGCGCCCCCGTTGTAACCCCAACCTGCCGTGGGGGGAAGATGAGGAGGAACTGTTACTCTTTGGGAGGCTCGCTTTGGGAGCGAAGATACACTGTGAGGCTGTCGGTCTGAGAGAAGAGGTAAGGGAAAGTCTGAGATGGAGGTGTGTCAGCAGAGGAGTTTTTCCTGCTGAACAAACCCTTCTGTTCAAAGACATTTTCAGCCTGGGAGCCTGGCGGCGTCCAGCCGCCCCGCACGGCTCGGTCCTCTAGCGGCGTCCTGTCCGAGACACACCTCCAACCTGTCCACCCACCTTTAGTACCAAACACCTGCACCCTCCCTACCGACACCGTCTCGCACTTCAGAGGACAATCGCTCACCCTTCCACGTGTCGGGGACTCAAAGCCTTTACCTGTACTACTGGAGGCTTTCAACTTTAAAAGAATTGCTGCTACAGTATTTAAAAGTCTAATTTTGTATTCTTATTTTGTGCACTACTAGCTGTTGTGTATTTGAGGGAATTTGAGACCAAACTTGAGCAAAAGGGAGAAATCTGCTGTTTACTTTGTCATTGCATCTTTTTCTTGGAGCCTGAATGTAATATGTAATGGATAACTGGATTGAGTTTATGTTCATGTGCATTTGGTGGATCGTATGTGTGTTCATCGCTGCAATGTGTTTTCGAAATTATGTATATGCACAGTCAATGTGGTTCTGTCTTTATCAAAGCTTTTCTCCAGTATGGCCATGTTGCGGCATTAGACGCTCGGAGGGATGTGCGCAGACCGAGTTCAGAGGAAGAGAACACAATAACGTCGGAAATAGCAGATTTCTGTGAGGTCTTCTTCTGCTGAGAGGATGAGGTAAGAGAATGAGAACGGTAGCGTGGGTAATCTGTGGTGAGACGGAGGGAAGGTGGGAATGAATAGCTTAATGTCCATCTGACTGACGACTCCTCCTCAGATTGTTACCTGGCAGTAAAGCCTGCTCGACTGCTCGGGAAAAGACTGAACAAAGTGCTCGGAGTTTCTTGTTCTGTTCAGGGGAGTTTGGCCGCTGTCCCCTTTTAAAAACTGTGTTTGTGTCTACTGGTTGTTCTTTGAGACAATAGTGCCATATTTTGTTTTGTCTATTTTTAAAGCCTTTTTCTTTCTTATGGATGGCAGCAGGTTTCTAATTGGCCACCTCTCTGTATGTTTTAACGGTACAGATAGTTAGCTGCTTAATTGAGAAAACTAAAGACTAACAGATGGTTCGGATTGATGACGAGGTTAACCGTTTCAATGGATGATCGGATGTCACTGAATTAGTTAACCTGTGTGGTTATCCATTGTCTAATATTTGGGATTTTTTTCACACGGTGTTCATGAAGTCAAAATCTTTAAAAGGAACTCAGAAATGTAACATACATAGTTATCTGATCCGTAGTGGTGGCTAAAACCTGTCACTTAATGAATAATTGTTGTAAAGAAATGCACTGTAAAAGTTAAATCCCATGGGTTAAAATAAAAGATTATATCATGGACCTGTTGGCCAGCATGCTTATTTGTGTCGCTCTGTAAAAGGTATTCAAACAAGCAAATCAGGCGATCGGAAGGCTGAAAAGCTGAATAAACTGTAGACGGACAGGTGTTAGGAGCATCAAGCGCTCATATTTGTCCTGGTAAATTTAAAATGATAGAAGGTGAAATGGGTGAAAAATACTTTTCAAAACAAGAACAAAGAGTAAAAAAACACAGAGGAGACGAAGCTAGAGCAGGCAAAACCAGCTCATGTATATCCAAGTCAGTGAAGAAATATCCCACTTACCAAATACTCGAGGCTTCGTACTGCACCAGAGCTCTGACAGCTATAGTTACTAGTTAGTTAAAAAAAAAAAAATGACTGGTTTATCAAATATTTAGAACATACTATACTATGTCTACTACTTTTTTTTGCATACTATACTTTTATTTAATTGTTTATTTGACATCCTATTCTATGACTCCACCCTATGGGCCCATTACCTGCAGGGACAGGTACTGGCATCAGGTGTACTGTGAGGTGGGCGGCAGGCAAAGGCGGGGATCTAAGCGTGGTGATCCCCGGCATCGCAGACTGGCTCTAGGTAGGTGGAGCATCACCTCTCTGGTCAGTGAAGGAACCGGAGCGAGTGCAGGATGTGGAGTGGTATCAACTAGATATAGTAGCTGGGCTTACTGTACCTCCACGCATAGCTCTGGTTTTGGAACCAAACTCCTGGAGAAAGCCTGGACTCATGCCTTTTCCACAGTTGCCCAGGGTGAGAGGCAACGGGCAGTTGTGGGTCCTCACAAGCCCCCGGCTGAGTGCCGCCGTGTTGGAGGTCTCCCGGAGGATAAGAGGGTCGCCTCCATGTGACTTCTAATGCACCAAACGGCAGCTCAAAGGTCTCAAAGGACCCAACCTTCTCAGAGACTCGGTGGTGTCCTGGAAAGGGTGCCTGCTGGGGGACTTCAATGCTTTATTTATTTATTTATTTAGTTATTTAGTTATTTAGTTATTTATTTGTTAGTTTATTCATTCTGTCAATAAAAAACAAAAACAAAAAACAGAACACCTTATAAAATAAGACATCAGAATGAAAGGGAGCAGAAGGAAGAAAATCTTATACACAATATACACGAGACACAAATCATACAACAAATAATAATTTGTTTGACAACATATAAAAAAATAAAACGATGAAACTAGAAACAGCTGCAGGCCGACTTCCATCTGATTAGCATCCAGAGTTACCAACTTACAAACATATTTGTTTTCTAAGCATCAACATGTTAGAATAGAATCAAAACAAGTTAACACAATTCTCTATATTTAGTTAACATCATATTTTTAACCTTTTTTTTAAACACAACAAATGAATTAGCATCTTTAATTCTTTCTCCAATTTATTCCATAATCCAGTTCCATAAACAGAAATACATCGTTCCAACACTTTAGTTCTGCACCTTGGTTTTATAAATATTTCAAATCCTTTTAACTCATAATTACTTTGCCTTTTAATAAATCTGTTTTGTATATTTTCTGGTAACGTTTGTTTATGAGCTTTATACATTAGCTTTAACACACTATAATCAACTAGATCCTCAAATTTCAATAATTGTAACTTAAACAATGGATGTGATGGATCTCTGTATCTACTTATGATTCTTATTGATCTTTTTTGTAAAATGAAAACTGGTTTAATGTTTGTTTTATATGTGGTTCCCCAAATTTCTATACAATAGGTCAGATATGGAACAATTAAGGAATTATATAGTGACAATAGGGCGTTTTTATTCAGATAATATTTTACTTTATGTAATACTGCGATTGTTTTAGCTATTTTAAATTTTATGCTATTAACATGTGGCTTCCAGGAAATATTTTCATCAATAATGACACCTAAAAACTTTGTTTCACTTACTTTATCAATTCTTATGCCATCTATCTCCAGTGAAATTTCAATATTCGTACCTTTATTACAAAATAGTATAAAACAAGATTTATCAAAATTTAAAGAAAGTTTATTCACATTAAACCAGTGTTTCATTTTTATCATTTTGAACCACATCTTTCATTTGCATTAAATTATCACTGGCACAAAAAAAGTTGTGTCATCAGCAAATAAAATGCGTTAAGTTTTTGAGACATTAACAATATAATTTATGTACAAGAGAAACAGTTTAGGCCCCAAGACCGATCCTTGAGGAACCCCACAAGTAACAATACACCTTTTTGATTTTGTACCATTTATTTCAACATACTGTCGTCTGCTCTTTAAATAACTTGTGATCCAATGAAGTGCCACCTCTCTGATACCACATTTACTACGTTTTTTAAGAAGAATGTCATGATCTATGGTATCGAACACTTTCTTCAGGTCAACAAAGATGCTTATAAAATATTTTTTATCATTTACTGCTTCAGATAATTCCTCTGTTAATTCCATTAATGCCATTGATGTTGAGTGATTAGCCCTGAAACCATACTGACTGCTGCTCAGAATGTCATGATTATCAATAAATCTGTCCAGCCTGGCAGTAAATACTTTTTCTAATATTTTTGAAAATTGTGGCAGCAAAGACACTGGTCTGTAATTGGAAAAGACATGTTTATTTCCACTTTTATAAAGTGGGATTACTTTAGCAATTTTCATATTTTCAGGAAATATTCCAGTTGAAAGTGACAGATTACATATATATGTAAATGGGCCAATAATATAACTGATTATATCCTTCATTAACATCATATCTATATCATGGCAATCAGCAGATCTTTTACTCACACACTTGTTAACAATACATATTATTTCCTCTTCTTCTACCTTATTTATGAAAATGCTTTTAATATTATCCTTTATATTCCTTTTCTATTGTATCAGGAATAGTTCTCGCCAGATTTGGACCAATATTTACAAAAAAATTATTAAACTCATCAACTATTTCTTTTGCGTCATTTACATCTAAATTTCCTTTTACAAAATATTTTGGTAGTCTTGATGACAATTTATCCTTTTTTGCTACCCCATTTATTATTCTCCAAGTAGCCTTTATGTCGTCTTTGTTTTTACTTAGTAAATCACTATAGTACTCTTTCTTCTGTTGTCTTATTGTTTGTTGTCTTATGCTTACGTGGACAACTATGGAGAAGCCTGGAGGGAGGCGTTTGGGAGGAACGGCCTGAGCTGAACCTGGTGCTTTGTTGTTGGACTTCTGGGCGAGTCATGGATTGACCATAACAAACCATGTTCAAACACTGGGTTGTTCGTAAGTGTAAACCAGAACACGCAATGATCGACGACGGACTCGTCAGATCTGCAGCAGAATGTCTCGGCCACTCGAGTGAGGAGAGGAGCAGTCAACCGGTAGTGAGTTGGATCAGATGGCAAAGGACTGACGTGGAAAACCCAAACGTAGAACGTGAAGCGGTCGGGATGAAGGTCAGCAAGAGTTTAAGTATCTCGAGGTCTTCTTCACGAGTGACGGAGAAGTGGAGCGGGACATGGACCTGTGGCTCGGTGCTGTGTCTGCAGTGATGTGGACGCTGTGCTGGACTATTTTGGTGAAGAGCCAGAAGGCAAAGCTCTCGATTTACCACTTCATCTACGTTCCAACCCTCAGCGTTTTTCGACATACTATACTTTGACTTTATTTTACACTATAGTACACTTTATTACACTATACTATGACTTTATTTTGACATACTGTAGTGTAACTTTATTTCTACATATTATACTATGACTTTTGTCGACATACTATAAAGTCACAGTATAGTATGTCGTCAAAAGTCATAGTATAATATGTAGAAATAAAGTTACACTATAGTATGTCAAAATAAAGTCATAGTATGGTATGTTGATAAAAATAGAATTGTATGTTGAAAAAAGTTCTACATACTATATTATGAGTTTTGTCGACCTACTATACTATGACTTTATTTCGAAATACTGCACTATGACTTTTTACAACATACCATACTATGATTATTTATCACTTTTTTTGACATCCTATCCTATGAATATTTCAACATACTATACAATGACGTTTTAAGGACTTTTGTTGACATATACAATGTTTATACTGTGTATGTTACATACTATACATACTATACTATGACGTCGACAAGCTTTACTGACTTTTTTTTTTTTACACATACTATACTATGACTTTTTTCGACATGAATGAATAAATGAATGAATGCTTTATTTCGAACATGATTGAGAGTGCTAGAAAAGACTGAGAAAGAGTATCTTATGTTGAAAAAAGTCAAATGCGTCTAGTATTGTGTCCAAACAAAAGTCATATTATAGTATGTCGAAAAAAAAAGTCATAGTATAGTATGTCGAAAAAAAAGTCACAGTACAGTATGTCGAAAAAAAGGCATAGTATAGTATGTCGAAAAAAGTCATAGTACAGTATGTCGAAAAAAAGGCATAGTATAGTATGTCGTGGATGACACGCCTCTTCAACATTGCGTGGAAGTCGGGGACAGTGCCTAAAGAGTGGCAGACCGGGGTGGTGGTTCCCCTGTTCAAAAGGGGGACCAGAGAGTGTGTGCCAATTACAGGGGTATCACACTACTCAGCCTCCCTGGTAAAGTCTACTCTAGGGTGCTGGATAGGAGGGTCCGGCCGATAGTCGAACCTCAGATTGAAGAGGAACAATGCGGATTTCGTCCTGGCCGTGGAACAACGGACCAGCTCTTCACTCTCACAAGGATCCTTGAGGGGGCCTGGGAGTATGCCCATCCAGTCTACATGTGTTTTGTAGACTTGGAGAAGGCGTACGATCGGGTCCCCCGGGGTATACTGTGGGAGGTGCTGCGGGAGTATGGGGTGAGGGGGTCACTTCTCAGGGCCATCCAATCCCTGTACTCCCAAAGCGAGAGCTGCGTCCGGGTTCTCGGCAGTAAGTCGGACTCGTTTCCGGTGGGCGTTGGCCTTCGCCAGGGTTGCACCTTGTCTCCAATCCTGTTCGTGATATTCATGGACAGGATATTGAGGCGTAGTCGGGGGGAGGAGGGTTGGCAGATTGGTGTGCTGAGGATCTCATCGCTGCTTTTTGCAGATGATGTGGTTCTGTTGGCATCATCAGTCTGTGACCTCCAGCACTCACTGGATCGGTTCGCAGCCGAGTGTGAAGCAGCTGGGATGAGGATCAGCATCTCAAAATCGGAGGCCATGGTTCTCAGCAGGAAACCGATGGATTGTCTACTCCAGGTAGGGAATGAGTCTTTACCCCAAGTGAAGGAGTTCAAGTACCTCGGGGTCTTGTTCACGAGTGAGGGAACAATGGAACGTGAGATTGGCCGGAGAATCGGAGCAGCGGGGGCGGTATTGCAGTCGCTGTACCGCACCGTTGTGACGAAGAGAGAGTTGAGCCGGAAGGCAAAGCTCTCTATCTACCGGTCAATCTTCGTGCCTACTCTCACCTATGGTCATGAGGGCTGGGTCATGACCGAAAGAACTAGATCGCGAGTACAAGCGGCCGAAATGGGTTTTCTCAGGAGGGTGGCTGGCATCTCCCTTAGAGATAAGGTGAGAAGCTCAGTCATCCGTGAGGGACTCGGAGTAGAGCTGCTGCTCCTTTGCGTTGAAAGGAGCCAGTTGAGGTGGTTCGGGCATCTGGTAAGGATGCCTCCTGGGCGCCTCCCTAGGGAGGTGTTCCAGGCACGACCAGCTGGGAGGAGACCCCGGGGACGACCCAGGACTAGATGGAGAGATTATATCTCCACACTGGCCTGGGAACGCCTCGGGATCCCCCAGTCAGAGCTGGTTAATGTGGCCCGGGAAAGGGAAGTTTGGGGTCCCCTGCTGGATCTGTTGCCCCCGCGACCCGACCCCGGATAAGAGGTTGAAGATGAAGATGAAGATAGTATGTCGAAAAAAGTCATAGTACAGTATGTCGAAAAAAAGTCATAGTATAGTATGTCGAAAAAAGTTATAGTATAGCATGTCGAAAATAAATGATAAAAACTTCATAGTATAGTACATCGAAAAAAAAAGTCAGTATAGTATGTCGAAAAAAAATCTGTATAGTATGTTGAAAACAAAGTCGTAGTATAGTATATCAAAAAAGTAATAGTACAGTATGTCAAAGAAGTCATCGTACAGTATGTTGAAAAAAATGCTAAAAAAGTCATAGTATAGTATGTTGAAAAAAATGCTAAAAAAACCATAGTATAGTATGTCGAAAATAGTAATAGTGTAGTATGTTGAAAAAAGTCATAGTATAGTATGTCGGAAAGAAAAAGGCCACAGTATAGTATGTCAAAAAATTCATAGTATGTTGAAAAAAAAGTCATAGTATAGTATATCAAAAAGTAATAGTACAGTATGTCAAAGAAGTCATCGTATAGTATGTTGAAAAAAATGCTAAAAAAGTCATAGTATAGTATGTCCAAAAACTAATAGTGTATGATGAAAAAAGTGATAAAAAAGTCATAGTGTAGTATGTCGAAAAAGTCATAGTATAGTATGTCGGAAAAAAAAAGTCATAGTATTGTATGTCAAGACAGTCATAGTACAGTATGTGGAAAAAGTCATAGTGTAGTATGTCAGAAAAAAGTCATACTATACTATGTCGAAAAAAAGTCTGTATAGTATGTTGAAAAAAAAGTCGTAGTATAGTATATCAAAAAAAGTAATAGTACAGTATGTCAAAGAAGTCATCGTATAGGATGTTGAAAAAAATGCTAAAAAAGTCATAGTATAGTATGTCGAAAAAAATGCTAAAAAAATCATAGTATAGTATATCGAAAATGTAATAGTGTAGTATGTTGAAAAAAGTTATAGTATAGCATGTCAAAAATAAATGATAAAAACGTCGTAGTATAGTACATCGAAAAAAAACTCAGTATAGTATGTCGAAAAAAAGTCTGTATAGTATGTCGAAAAAAAGTCGTAGTATAGTATATCAAAAAAGTAATAGTACAGTATGTCAAAGAAGTCATTGTATAGTATGTTGAAAAAAATGCTAAAAAAGTCATAGTATAGTATGTCGAAAAAAATGCTAAAAAAATCATAGTATAGTATGTCGAAAATGTAATAGTGTAGTATGTTGAAAAAAGTTATAGTATAGCATGTCAAAAATAAATGATAAAAACGTCGTAGTATAGTACATCGAAAAAAAAGTCAGTATAGTATGTCGAAAAAAAGTCTGTATAGTATGTCGAAAAAAAGTCGTAGTATAGTATATCAAAAAAGTAATAGTACAGTATGTCAAAGAAGTCATTGTATAGTATGTTGAAAAAAATGCTAAAAAAGTCATAGTATAGTATGTTGGAAAAAAATGCTAAAAAAATCATAGTATAGTATGTCGAAAATGTAATAGTGTAGTATGTTGAAAAAAGTCATAGTATAGTATGTCGGAAAGAAAAAGGCCACAGTATAGTATGTCAAAAAATTCATAGTATAGTATGTCGAAAAAAAAGTCATAGTATAGTATATCAAAAAAGTAATAGTACAGTATGTCAAAGAAGTCATCGTATAGTATGTTGAAAAAAATGCTAAAAAAGTCATAGTATAGTATGTCGAAAAAAAGTCTGTATAGTATGTCGAAAAAGAAATAGTGTATGTTGAAAAAAGTGATGAAAAAGTCATAGGATAATATGTCGAAAAAAAAGTCATAGTATGTCAAAAAATGTCAGAGTATAGTATGTTGAAAAAAAGTCATAGTACGTCAAGACGGTCATAGTACAGTATGTCGAAAAAGTCATAGTATAGTATGTCGGAAAAAAAAAAGTCATAGTATTGTATGTCAAGACAGTCATAGTACAGTATGTGGAAAAAGTCATAGTATAGTATGTCGGAAAAAAGTCATAGTACAGTATGTCGAAAAAAGTCATAGTATAGTATGTCGGAAAAAAAAGTCACAGTATTGTATGTCAAAAAATTCATTCATAAATAAACACTCATACTTCATCTCATACATTGAAAAAAAAGTCTGTATAGTATGTCGAAAAAGTAATAGTGTATGTTGAAAAAAGTGATAAAAAAGTCATAGTATAGTGTGTCGAAAAAAAGACAGTACAGTATGTCGAAAAAGTCATAGTATAGTATGTCGAAAAAAGTCATAGTATAGCATGTCAAAAAATGTCACAGTATAGTATGTCGAAAACAAGTCATAGTATAGTATGTCAAAAAAGTAATATTGTAGTATGTTGAAAAAAGTGATAAAAAAGTCAGTATAGTATGAAAAAAATCATAGCATAGCATGTTGAAAAAAAAATGATAAAAAGGTCATAGTATAGTATGTTGAAAAAAAAAGTCATAGTATAGTATGTCAAGAAAGTCATAGTATAGTATGTCAAGAAAGTCATAGTATAGTATGTCGAAAAAGTCATAGTATAGTATGTCGAAAAAGTCATAGTATAGTATGTCGGAAAAAAAGTCACAGTATAGTATGTCGAAAAAATTCATAGTATAGTATGTCGAAAAAAGTCATAGTATAGTATATCGAAAAGTCATAGTATAGTACATTGAAAAAAAAGTCTGTACAGTATGTTGAAAAAGTAATAGTGTATGTTGAAAAAAGTGATAAAAGTCATAGTATAGTATATCAAAAAAAGTAATAGTACAGTATGTCAAAGAAGTCATCGTATAGTATGTTGAAAAAAAGTCATAGTATAGTATGTCGAAAAAAATGCTAAAAAAATCATAGTATAGTATGTCGAACAAAATGCTAAAAAAGTCAGTATAGTATGTCGAAAAAAATACTAAAAAAGTCATAGTATAGTATGTCGAAAATGTAATAGAGTAGTATGTTGAAAAAAGTCATAAAAAAGTCATAGTATAGTACATCGAAAAAAACCTCCATATAGTATGTCGAAAAAGTAAGTGTATGATGAAAAAAGTGATACAAAAGTCATAGTATAGTGTGTCGAAAAAAAGTCAAAGTATAGTATGTCAAAAAAAGTCATAGTATCGTACATCGAAAAAAAGTCTGTATAGTATGTCAAAAAAGTAATAGTGTATGTTGAAAAAAAAGTGATAAAAAGTCATAGTATAGTATGTCGAAAAAAACTCATAGTACAGTATGTCGAAAAAAACTCATAGTATAGTATGTCAAAAAAAAAAGTCATAGTATAGTATGTCGAAAAAAAGTCACAGTACAGTATGTCGAAAAAAAGGCATAGTATAGTATGTCGAAAAAAAGTCATAGTACAGTATGTCGAACAAAAAGTCATAGTATAGTATATCGAAAAAAAAGTCATACTATAGTATGTCGAAAAAAGTCATAGTACAGTATGTCGAAAAAAAGTCATAGTATAGTATGTCGAAAAAAAAGTCATAGTATAGTATGTCGGAAAAAAAAGGCCACAGTATAGTATGTCAAAAAATTCATAGTATAGTATGTCAAGAAAGTCATAGTATAGTATGTCAAGAAAGTCATAGTATAGTATGTTGAAAAAAAAGTCATAGTATAGTATGTCAAGAAAGTCATAGTATAGTATGTCAAGAAAGTCATAGTATAGTATGTCGAAAAAAAAAGTCATAGTATAGTATGTCAAAAAAAGTCATAGTATAGTACGTCGAAAAAAAAGTCTGAAAAGAATGTCGAAAAAGAAATAGTGTATGTTGAAAAAAGTGATAAAAAAGTCATAGTATAGTATGTCGAAAAAAAAGTCATAGTATAGTATGTCGAAAAAAAAGTCATAGTACAGTATGTCGAAAAAAAGGCATAGTATAGTATGTCGAAAAAAAAAGTCATAGTACAGTACGTCGAAAAAAAGTCATAGTATAGTATGTCGGAAAAAAAGGCCACAGTATAGTATGTCAAAAAATTCATAGTATAGTATGTCGAAAAAAAAGTCATAGTGTAGTATGTCGAAAAAAAGTCACAGTACAGTATGTCGAAAAAAAGGCATAGTATAGTATGTCGAAAAAAGTCATAGTACAGTATGTCGAAAAAAAGTCATAGTATAGTATATCGAAAAAAAGTCATAGTATAGTATGTCGAAAAAAGTCATAGTACAGTATGTCGAAAAAAAAAAGTCATAGTATAGTATGTCGAAAAAAAGTCATAGTATAGTATGTCGGAAAAAAAAGGCCACAGTATAGTATGTCAAAAAATTCATAGTATAGTATGTCGAAAAAAATTCATAGTATAGTATGTCAAGAAAGTCATAGTATAGTATGTTGAAAAAAAGTCATAGTATAGTATGTCAAGAAAGTCACAGTATAGTATGTCAAGAAAGTCATAGTATAGTATGTCGAAAAAAAAGTCATAGTATAGTATGTCGAAAAAAAGTCATAGTATAGTATGTCGAAAAAAAAAGTCACAGTACAGTATGTCGAAAAAAAGGCATAGTATAGTATGTCGAAAAAAGTCATAGTATAGTATGTCGAAAAAAAAGTCATAGTATAGTATGTCGAAAAAAAGTCATAGTATAGTATGTCGAAAAAAAAGGCATAGTATAGTATGTCGAAAAAAGTCATAGTATAGTATGTCGAAAAAAAGTCAGTATAGTATGTCGAAAAAAAGTCATAGTATAGTATGTCAAAAAAAGTCATAGTATAGTACGTCGAAAAAAAAGTCTGTATAGTATGTCGAAAAAGAAATAGTGTATGTTGAAAAAAGTGATAAAAAAGTCATCGTATAATGTCGGAAAAAAAAGTCATAGTATAGTATGTCGAAAAAAAGTCATAGTACAATATGTCGAAAAAAAGTCATAGTACAGTATGTTGAAAAAAAAGTCATAGTATAGTATGTCAAGAAAGTCATAGTATAGTATGTCAAGAAAGTCATAGTATAGTATGTCGAAAAAGTCATAGTATAGTATGTCGGAAAAAAAGTCACAGTATAGTATGTCGAAAAAATTCATAGTATAGTATGTCGAAAAAAGTCATAGTATAGTATATCGAAAAGTCATAGTATAGTACATTGAAAAAAAAGTCTGTACAGTATGTTGAAAAAGTAATAGTGGATGTTGAAAAAAGTGATAAAAAAGTCATAGTATAGTATATCAAAAAAAGTAATAGTACAGTATGTCAAAGAAGTCATCGTATAGTATGTTGAAAAAAAAGTCATAGTATAGTATGTCGAAAAAAATGCTAAAAAAATCATAGTATAGTATGTCGAACAAAATGCTAAAAAAGTCAGTATAGTATGTCGAAAAAAATACTAAAAAAGTCATAGTATAGTATGTCGAAAATGTAATAGAGTAGTATGTTGAAAAAAGTCATAAAAAAGTCATAGTATAGTACATCGAAAAAAACCTCCATATAGTATGTCGAAAAAGTAAGTGTATGATGAAAAAAGTGATACAAAAGTCATAGTATAGTGTGTCGAAAAAAAGTCATAGTATAGTATGTCAAAAAATTCATAGTATAGTATGTCGAAAAAAGTCAAAGTACAGTATGTCAAAAAAAGTCATAGTATCGTACATCGAAAAAAAGTCTGTATAGTATGTCAAAAAAAAAGTAATAGTGTATGTTGAAAAAAAAAAGTGATAAAAAGTCATAGTATAGTATGTCGAAAAAAAATCATAGTACAGTATGTCGAAAAAAACTCATAGTATAGTATGTCAAAAAAAAGTCATAGTATAGTATGTCGAAAAAAGTCATAGTACAGTATGTCGAACAAAAAGTCATAGTATAGTATATCGAAAAAAAAGTCATACTATAGTATGTCGAAAAAAGTCATAGTACAGAATGTCGAAAAAAAGTCATAGTATAGTATGTCGAAAAAAAAAGTCATAGTATAGTATGTCGGAAAAAAAAGGTCACAGTATAGTATGTCAAAAAATTCATAGTATAGTATGTCAAGAAAGTCATAGTATAGTATGTCAAGAAAGTCATAGTATAGTATGTTAAAAAAAAAAGTCATAGTATAGTATGTCAAGAAAGTCATAGTATAGTATGTCAAGAAAGTCAAAGTATAGTATGTCGAAAAAAAGTCATAGTATAGTATGTCAAAAAAAGTCATAGTATAGTACGTCGAAAAAAAAAGTCTGAAAAGAATGTCGAAAAAGAAATAGTGTATGTTGAAAAAAGTGATAAAAAAGTCATAGTATAGTATGTCGAAAAAAAAGTCATAGTATAGTATGTCGAAAAAAAAGTCATAGTACAGTATGTCGAAAAAAAGGCATAGTATAATATGTCGAAAAAAAAAGTCATAGTATAGTATGTCGAAAAAAAAGTCATAGTATAGTATGTCGGAAAAAAAGGCCACAGTATAGTATGTCAAAAAATTCATAGTATAGTATGTCGAAAAAAAAGTCATAGTGTAGTATGTCGAAAAAAAGTCACAGTACAGTATGTCGAAAAAAAGGCATAGTATAGTATGTCGAAAAAAGTCATAGTACAGTATGTCGAAAAAAAGTCATAGTATAGTATATCGAAAAAAAGTCATAGTATAGTATGTCGAAAAAAGTCATAGTACAGTATGTCGAAAAAAAAGTCATAGTATAGTATGTCGAAAAAAAAGTCATCGTATAGTATGTCGGAAAAAAAAGGCCACAGTATAGTATGTCAAAAAATTCATAGTATAGTATGTCGAAAAAAATTCATAGTATAGTATGTCAAGAAAGTCATAGTATAGTATGTTGAAAAAAAAAGTCATAGTATAGTATGTCAAGAAAGTCACAGTATAGTATGTCAAGAAAGTCATAGTATAGTATGTCGAAAAAAAGTCATAGTATAGTATGTCGAAAAAAAAGTCATAGTATAGTATGTCGGAAAAAAGTCATAGTATAGTATGTCGAAAAAAAGTCATAGTATAGTATGTCGAAAAAAAAGTCACAGTACAGTATGTCGAAAAAAAGGCATAGCATAGTATGTCGAAAAAAGTCATAGTATAGTATGTCGAAAAAAAGTCATAGTATAGTATGTCGAAAAAAAGTCATAGTATAGTATGTCAAAAAAAAGTCATCGTATAGTACGTCGAAAAAAAAGTCTGTATAGTATGTCGAAAAAGAAATAGTGTATGTTGAAAAAAGTGATAAAAAAGTCATCGTATGTCGGAAAAAAAAAGTCATAGTATAGTATGTCGAAAAAAAAGTCATAGTACAATATGTCGAAAAAAAGTCATAGTACAGTATGTTGAAAAAAAAGTCATAGTATAGTATGTCAAGAAAGTCACAGTATAGTATGTCAAGAAAGTCATAGTATAGTATGTCGAAAAAAAGTCATAGTATAGCATGTCAAAAAAAAGTCATAGTATAGTACGTCGAAAAAAAAAGTCTGTATAGTATGTCGAAAAAGAAATAGTGTATGTTGAAAAAAGTGATAAAAAAGTCATCGTATAATATGTCGGAAAAAAAAAGTCATAGTATAGTATGTCGAAAAAAAGTCATAGTACAATATGTCGAAAAAAAAGGCATAGTATAGTATGTCGAAAAAAAAAGTCAGTATAGTATGTCAAAAAATGTCAGAGTATAGTATGCCGAAAAAAAAGTCATAGTATGTCAAGACGGTCATAGTACAATATGTCGAAAAAGTCATAGTATAGTATGTCGAAAAAAGTCACTATAGTATGTCGAAAAAAAGTCATAGTACAGTATGTCGAAAAAAAAAGTCATAGTATAGTATGTCGGAAAAAAAAAAAAGTCATAGTATTGTATGTCAAGACAGTCATAGTACAGTATGTGGAAAAAGTCATAGTGAAGCATGTCAGAAAAAAGTCATACTATAGTATGTCGAAAAAAAAGTCAAAGTACTGTATGTCAAAAAAGGCATAGTATAATATGTCGAAAAAAAAAGTCACAGTATAGTATGTCGGAAAAAAGTCATAGTACAGTATGTCGAAAAAAAGTCATAGTATAGTATGTCGGAAAAAAAGTCACAGTATAGTATGTCAAAAAATTCATAGTATAGTATGTCGAAAAAAGTCATAGTATAGTATATCGAAAAGTCATAGTATAGTACATTCGGGGCGGCAGTAGCTCAGTCTGTAAGGACTTGGGTGAGGACGCGGAAGTCACGGGTTCAAGACCCCCACGGACCAAGGCCAACTGGTTGCTGAAGAGGTGCCAGTTTACCCCTTGGGCACTGCCGAGGTGCCCCTGAGCAAGGCACCCCCAACTGCTCTGGGCGCTTGTCAGGAGCAGCCCCATCACTCTGACATCTCTCCATTAATGCATGTATATGTACTGTGTGAACAAAAGAGTGTAAAACTGAATTTCCCCACTGTGGGACTAATAAAGGAATATCTTTCTTTCTTTAAAAAAAAGTCTGTATAGTATGTCGAAAAAGTAATAGTGTATGTTGAAAAAAGTGATAAAAAAGTCATAGTATAGTATGTCGAAAAAAAAAGTCAGTATAGCATGTCAAAAAATGTCACAGTATAGTATGTCGAAAACAAGTCATAGTATAGTATGTCAAAAAAGTCATAGTACAGTATGTCGAAAAAAAATGCTAAAAAAGTTGTAGTATAGTAGGTCAAAAATGTAATATTGTAGTATGTTGAAAAAAGTGATAAAAAAGTCAGTATAGTATGTCGAAAAAAATCATAGCATAGCATGTCAAAAAAAATGATAAAAAGGTCATAGTATAGTATGTTGGTCATAGTATAGTATGTTGAAAAAAAAGTCATAGTATAGTATGTCAAGAAAGTCATAGTATAGTATGTCAAGAAAGTCATAGTATAGTATGTCGAAAAAGTCATAGTATAGTATGTCGAAAAAGTCATAGTATAATATGTCGGAAAAAAAGTCACAGTATAGTATGTCGAAAAAATTCATAGCATAGTATGTCGAAAAAAAGTCATAGTATAGTATATCGAAAAGTCATAGTATAGTACATTGAAAAAAAAGTCTGTACAGTATGTTGAAAAAGTAATAGTGTATGTTGAAAAAAGTAATAAAGTCATAGTATAGTATATCAAAAAAAGTAATAGTACAGTATGTCAAAGAAGTCATCGTATAGTATGTTGAAAAAAAGTCATAGTATAGTATGTCGAAAAAAATGCTAAAAAAATCATAGTATAGTATGTCGAACAAAATGCTAAAAAAGTCAGTATAGTATGTCGAAAAAAATACTAAAAAAGTCATAGTATAGTATGTCGAAAATGTAATAGAGTAGTATGTTGAAAAAAGTCATAAAAAAGTCATAGTATAGTACATCGAAAAAAACCTCCATATAGTATGTCAAAAAAGTAAGTGTATGATGAAAAAAGTGATACAAAAGTCATAGTATAGTGTGTCGAAAAAAAGTCATAGTATAGTATGTCAAAAAATTCATAGTATAGTATGTCGAAAAAAGTCAAAGTATAGTATGTCAAAAAAAAGTCATAGTATCGCACATCGAAAAAAAGTCTGTATAGTATGTCAAAAAAGTAATAGTGTATGTTGAAAAAAAAGTGATAAAAAGTCATAGTATAGTATGTCGAAAAAAACTCAGAGTACAGTATGTCGAAAAAAACTCATAGTATAGTATGTCAAAAAAAAAGTCATAGTATAGTATGTCGAAAAAAAAGTCACAGTACAGTATGTCGAAAAAAAGGCATAGTATAGTATGTCGAAAAAAGTCATAGTACAGTATGTCGAAAAAAAAGCCACAGTATAGTATGTCAAAAAATTCATAGTATAGTATGTCAAGAAAGTCATAGTATAGTTTGTCAAGAAAGTCATAGTATAGTATGTTGAAAAAAAAAGTCATAGTATAGTATGTCAAAAAAAAGTCATGGTATAGTACGTCGAAAAAAAAGTCTGAAAAGAATGTCGAAAAAGAAATAGTGTATGTTGAAAAAAGTGATAAAAAAGTCATAGTATAGTATGTCGAAAAAAAAAGTCAGAGTATAGTATGTCGAAAAAAAGTCATAGTACAGTATGTCGAAAAAAAGGCATAGTATAGTATGTCGAAAAAAAAGTCATAGTATAGTATGTCGAAAAAAAGTCATAGTATAGTATGTCGGAAAAAAAAGGCCACAGTATAGTATGTCAAAAAATTCATAGTATAGTATGTCGAAAAAAAAGTCATAGTGTAGTATGTCGAAAAAAAGTCACAGTACAGTATGTCGAAAAAAAGTCATAGTATAGTATGTCGAAAAAAAGTCATAGTACAGTATGTCGAAAAAAAGTCATAGTATAGTATATCGAAAAAAAAGTCATAGTATAGTATGTCGAAAAAAAGTCATAGTACAGTATGTCGAAAAAAAAGTCATAGTATAGTATGTCGAAAAAAAGTCATAGTACACTATGTCGGAAAAAAAGGCCACAGTATAGTATGTCAAAAAATTCATAGTATAGTATGTCGAAAAAAAATTCATAGTATAGTATATCAAGAAAGTCATAGTATAGTATGTTGAAAAAAAAGTCATAGTATAGTATGTCAAGAAAGTCACAGTATAGTATGTCAAGAAAGTCATAGTATAGTATGTCGAAAAAAAAGTCACAGTACAGTATGTCGAAAAAAAGTCATAGTATAGTATGTCGAAAAAAAGTCATAGTATAGTATGTCGAAAAAAAAGGCATAGTATAGTATGTCGAAAAAAGTCATAGTATAGTATGTCGAAAAAAAGTCATAGTATAGTATGTCAAAAAAAGTCATAGTATAGTACGTCGAAAAAAAAAGTCTGTATAGTATGTCGAAAAAGAAATAGTGTATGTTGAAAAAAGTGATAAAAAAGTCATCGTATAATGTCGGAAAAAAAAAGTCATAGTATAGTATGTCGAAAAAAAGTCATAGTACAATATGTCGAAAAAAAGTCATAGTACAGTATGTTGAAAAAAAAGTCATAGTATAGTATGTCAAGAAAGTCATAGTATAGTATGTCAAGAAAGTCATAGTATAGTATGTCGAAAAAGTCATAGTATAGTATGTCGGAAAAAAAAGTCACAGTATAGTATGTCGAAAAAATTCATAGTATAGTATGTCGAAAAAAGTCATAGTATAGTATATCGAAAAGTCATAGTATAGTACATTGAAAAAAAAGTCTGTACAGTATGTTGAAAAAGTAATAGTGTATGTTGAAAAAAGTGATAAAGTCATGGTATAGTATATCAAAAAAAGTAATAGTACAGTATGTCAAAGAAGTCATCGTATAGTATGTTGAAAAAAAAGTCATAGTATAGTATGTCGAAAAAAATGCTAAAAAAATCATAGTATAGTATGTCGAACAAAATGCTAAAAAAGTCAGTATAGTATGTCGAAAAAAATACTAAAAAAGTCATAGTATAGTATGTCGAAAATGTAATAGAGTAGTATGTTGAAAAAAGTCATAAAAAAGTCACAGTATAGTACATCGAAAAAAACCTCCATATAGTATGTCGAAAAAGTAAGTGTATGATGAAAAAAGTGATACAAAAGTCATAGTATAGTGTGTCGAAAAAAAGTCATAGTATAGTATGTCAAAAAATTCATAGTATAGTATGTCGAAAAAAGTCAAAGTATAGTATGTCAAAAAAAGTCATAGTATCGTACATCGAAAAAAAGTCTGTATAGTATGTCAAAAAAGTAATAGTGTATGTTGAAAAAAAAAGTGATAAAAAGTCATAGTATAGTATGACGAAAAAAACTCATAGTACAGTATGTCGAAAAAAAGTCATAGTATAGTATGTCAAAAAAAAAGTCATAGTATAGTATGTCGAAAAAAAGTCACAGTACAGTATGTCGAAAAAAAGGCATAGTATAGTATGTCGAAAAAAGTCATAGTACAGTATGTCGAACAAAAAGTCATAGTATAGTATATCGAAAAAAAAGTCATACTATAGTATGTCGAAAAAAGTCATAGTACAGTATGTCGAAAAAAAGTCATAGTATAGTATGTCGAAAAAAAAGTCATAGTATAGTATGTTGGAAAAAAAAGGCCACAGTATAGTATGTCAAAAAATTCATAGTATAGTATGTCAAAAAAGTCATAGTATAGTATGTCAAGAAAGTCATAGTATAGTATGTTGAAAAAAAAAGTCATAGTATAGTATGTCAAGAAAGTCATAGTATAGTATGTCAAGAAAGTCATAGTATAGTATGTCGAAAAAAAAGTCATAGTATAGTATGTCAAAAAAAGTCATAGTATAGTACGTCGAAAAAAAAGTCTGAAAAGAATGTCGAAAAAGAAATAGTGTATGTTGAAAAAAAGTGATAAAAAAGTCATAGTATAGTATGTCGAAAAAAAAAGTCATAGTATAGTATGTCGAAAAAAAAAGTCATAGTACAGTATGTCGAAAAAAAGTCATAGTATAGTATGTCGGAAAAAAAAGGCCACAGTATAGTATGTCAAAAAATTCATAGTATAGTATGTCGAAAAAAATTCATAGTATAGTATGTCAAGAAAGTCATAGTATAGTATGTTGAAAAAAAAAGTCATAGTATAGTATGTCAAGAAAGTCACAGTATAGTATGTCAAGAAAGTCATAGTATAGTATGTCGAAAAAAAGTCATAGTATAGTATGTCGAAAAAAAAGTCATAGTATAGTATGTCGAAAAAAAAGTCACAGTACAGTATGTCGAAAAAAAAGGCATAGTATAGTATGTCGAAAAAAAGTCATAGTATAGTATGTCGAAAAAAAAAGTCATAGTATAGTATGTCGAAAAAAAGTCATAGTATAGTATGTCGAAAAAAAGGCATAGTATAGTATGTCGAAAAAAGTCATAGTATAGTATGTCGAAAATGTAATAGAGTAGTATGTTGAAAAAAGTCATAAAAAAGTCATAGTATAGTACATCGAAAAAAACCTCCATATAGTATGTCGAAAAAGTAAGTGTATGATGAAAAAAGTGATACAAAAGTCATAGTATAGTGTGTCGAAAAAAAAGTCATAGTATAGTATGTCAAAAAATTCATAGTATAGTATGTCGAAAAAAGTCAAAGTATAGTATGTCAAAAAAAGTCATAGTATCGTACATCGAAAAAAAGTCTGTATAGTATGTCAAAAAAGTAATAGTGTATGTTGAAAAAAAAGTGATAAAAAGTCATAGTATAGTATGTCGAAAAAAAAATCATAGTACAGTATGTCGAAAAAAACTCATAGTATAGTATGTCAAAAAAAAAAAGTCATCGTATAGTATGTCGAAAAAAAGTCACAGTACAGTATGTCGAAAAAAAGGCATAGTATAGTATGTCGAAAAAAGTCATAGTACAGTATGTCGAACAAAAAGTCATAGTATAGTATATCGAAAAAAAAGTCATACTATAGTATGTCGAAAAAAGTCATAGTACAGAATGTCGAAAAAAAGTCATAGTATAGTATGTCGAAAAAAAAAGTCATAGTATAGTATGTCGGAAAAAAAGGTCACAGTATAGTATGTCAAAAAATTCATAGTATAGTATGTCAAGAAAGTCATAGTATAGTATGTCAAGAAAGTCATAGTATAGTATGTTGAAAAAAAAGTCATAGTATAGTATGTCAAGAAAGTCATAGTATAGTATGTCAAGAAAGTCAAAGTATAGTATGTCGAAAAAAAGTCATAGTATAGTATGTCAAAAAAAAGTCATAGTATAGTACGTCGAAAAAAAAGTCTGAAAAGAATGTCGAAAAAGAAATAGTGTATGTTGAAAAAAGTGATAAAAAAGTCATAGTATAGTATGTCGAAAAAAAAGTCATAGTATAGTATGTCGAAAAAAAAGTCATAGTACAGTATGTCGAAAAAAAGGCATAGTATAGTATGTCGAAAAAAAAAGTCATAGTATAGTATGTCGAAAAAAAGTCATAGTATAGTATGTCGGAAAAAAAGGCCACAGTATAGTATGTCAAAAAATTCATAGTATAGTATGTCGAAAAAAAGTCATAGTGTAGTATGTCGAAAAAAAGTCACAGTACAGTATGTCGAAAAAAAGGCATAGTATAGTATGTCGAAAAAAGTCATAGTACAGTATGTCAAAAAAAAAGTCATAGTATAGTATATCGAAAAAAAGTCATAGTATAGTATGTCGAAAAAAGTCATAGTACAGTATGTCGAAAAAAAAGTCATAGTATAGTATGTCGAAAAAAATTCATAGTATAGTATGTCGAAAAAAATTCATAGTATAGTATGTCAAGAAAGTCATGGTATAGTATGTTGAAAAAAAAAGTCATAGTATAGTATGTCAAGAAAGTCACAGTATAGTATGTCAAGAAAGTCATAGTATAGTATGTCGAAAAAAAGTCATAGTATAGTATGTCGAAAAAAAAAGTCATAGTATAGTATGTCGAAAAAAAGTCATAGTATAGTATGTCGAAAAAAAGTCAGTATAGAATGTTGAAAAAAAGTCACAGTACAGTATGTCGAAAAAAAGTCATAGTATAGTATGTCGAAAAAAGTCATAGTATAGTATGTCGAAAAAAAAGTCATAGTATAGTATGTCGAAAAAAAAGTCATAGTATAGTATGTCAAAAAAAAGTCATCGTATAGTACGTCGAAAAAAAAGTCTGTATAGTATGTCGAAAAAGAAATAGTGTATGTTGAAAAAAGTGATAAAAAAGTCATCGTATGTCGGAAAAAAAAGTCATAGTATAGTATGTCGAAAAAAAGTCATAGTACAATATGTCGAAAAAAAGTCATAGTACAGTATGTTGAAAAAAAAGTCATAGTATAGTATGTCAAGAAAGTCACAGTATAGTATGTCAAGAAAGTCATAGTATAGTATGTCGAAAAAAAGTCATAGTATAGTATGTCGAAAAAAAGTCATAGTATAGCATGTCAAAAAAAGTCATAGTATAGTACGTCGAAAAAAAAGTCTGTATAGTATGTCGAAAAAGAAATAGTGTATGTTGAAAAAAGTGATAAAAAAGTCATCGTATAATATGTCGGAAAAAAAAGTCATAGTATAGTATGTCGAAAAAAAGTCATAGTACAATATGTCGAAAAAAAGGCATAGTATAGTATGTCGAAAAAAAAGTCAGTATAGTATGTCAAAAAATGTCAGAGTATAGTATGCCGAAAAAAAGTCATAGTATGTCAAGACGGTCATAGTACAGTATGTCGAAAAAGTCATAGTATAGTATGTCGAAAAAAGTCACTATAGTATGTCGAAAAAAAGTCAGTACAGTATGTCGAAAAAAAAAGTCATAGTATAGTATGTCGGAAAAAAAAAAGTCATAGTATTGTATGTCAAGACAGTCATAGTACAGTATATGGAAAAAGTCATAGTGTAGCATGTCAGAAAAAAAGTCATACTATAGTATGTCGAAAAAAAAAGTCAAAGTACTGTATGTCAAAAAAGGCATAGTATAATATGTCGAAAAAAAAAGTCACAGTATAGTATGTCGGAAAAAAGTCATAGTACAGTATGTCGAAAAAAGTCATAGTATAGTATGTCGGAAAAAAAAGTCACAGTATAGTATGTCAAAAAATTCATAGTATAGTATGTCGAAAAAAGTCATAGTATAGTATATCGAAAAGTCATAGTATAGTACATTCGGGGCGGCAGTAGCTCAGTCTGTAAGGACTTGGGTGAGGACGCGGAAGTCACGGGTTCAAGACCCCCACAGACCAAGGCCAACTGGTTGCTGAAGAGGTGCCAGTTTACCCCTTGGGCACTGCCGAGGTGCCCCTGAGCAAGGCACCCCCAACTGCTCTGGGCGCTTGTCAGGAGCAGCCCCATCACTCTGACATCTCTCCATTAATGCATGTATATGTACTGTGTGAACAAAAGAGTGTAAAACTGAATTTCCCCACTGTGGGACTAATAAAGGAATATCTTTCTTTCTTTAAAAAAAGTCTGTATAGTATGTCGAAAAAGTAATAGTGTATGTTGGAAAAAGTGATAAAAAAGTCATAGTATAGTATGTCGAAAAAAAAGTCAGTATAGCATGTCAAAAAATGTCACAGTATAGTATGTCGAAAACAAGTCATAGTATAGTATGTCAAAAAAAGTCATAGTACAGTATGTCGAAAAAAAATGCTAAAAAAGTTGTAGTATAGTAGGTCAAAAATGTAATATTGTAGTATGTTGAAAAAAGTGATAAAAAAGTCAGTATAGTATATCGAAAAAAATCATAGCATAGCATGTCGAAAAAAATGATAAAAAGGTCATAGTATAGTATGTTGGTCATAGTATAGTATGTTGAAAAAAAAAGTCATAGTATAGTATGTCAAGAAAGTCATAGTATAGTATGTCAAGAAAGTCATAGTATAGTATGTCGAAAAAGTCATAGTATAGTATGTCGAAAAAGTCATAGTATAGTATGTCGGAAAAAAAAGTCACAGTATAGTATGTCGAAAAAATTCATAGTATAGTATGTCGAAAAAAGTCATAGTATAGTATATCGAAAAGTCATAGTATAGTACATTGAAAAAAAAGTCTGTACAGTATGTTGAAAAAGTAATAGTGTATGTTGAAAAAAGTGATAAAGTCATAGTATAGTATATCAAAAAAAGTAATAGTAGAGTATGTCAAAGAAGTCATCGTATAGTATGTTGAAAAAAAGTCATAGTATAGTATGTCGAAAAAAATGCTAAAAAAATCATAGTATAGTATGTCGAACAAAATGCTAAAAAAGTCAGTATAGTATGTCGAAAAAAATACTAAAAAAGTCATAGTATAGTATGTCGAAAATGTAATAGAGTAGTATGTTGAAAAAAGTCATAAAAAAGTCATAGTATAGTACATCGAAAAAAACCTCCATATAGTATGTCAAAAAAGTAAGTGTATGATGAAAAAAGTGATACAAAAGTCATAGTATAGTGTGTCGAAAAAAAGTCATAGCATAGTATGTCAAAAAATTCATAGTATAGTATGTCGAAAAAAGTCAAAGTATAGTATGTCAAAAAAAGTCATAGTATCGCACATCGAAAAAAAAGTCTGTATAGTATGTCAAAAAAGTAATAGTGTATGTTGAAAAAAAAGTGATAAAAAGTCATAGTATAGTATGTCGAAAAAAACTCATAGTACAGTATGTCGAAAAAAACTCATAGTATAGTATGTCAAAAAAAGTCATAGTATAGTATGTCGAAAAAAAGTCACAGTACAGTATGTCGAAAAAAAGGCATAGTATAGTATGTCGAAAAAAGTCATAGTACAGTATGTCGAACAAAAAGTCATAGTATAGTATATCGAAAAAAAAGTCATACTATAGTATGTCGAAAAAAGTCATAGTACAGTATGTCGAAAAAAAGGCCACAGTATAGTATGTCAAAAAATTCATAGTATAGTATGTCAAGAAAGTCATAGTATAGTTTGTCAAGAAAGTCATAGTATAGTATGTTGAAAAAAAAAGTCATAGTATAGTATGTCAAGAAAGTCATAGTATAGTATGTCAAGAAAGTCATAGTATAGTATGTCGAAAAAAAAAGTCATAGTATAGTATGTCAAAAAAAAGTCATAGTATAGTACGTCGAAAAAAAAGTCTGAAAAGAATGTCGAAAAAGAAATAGTGTATGTTGAAAAAAGTGATAAAAAAGTCATAGTATAGTATGTCGAAAAAAAAGTCATAGTATAGTATGTCGAAAAAAAGTCATAGTACAGTATGTCGAAAAAAAGGCATAGTATAGTATGTCGAAAAAAAAGTCATAGTATAGTATGTCGGAAAAAAAGGCCACAGTATAGTATGTCAAAAAATTCATAGTATAGTATGTCGAAAAAAAAGTCATAGTGTAGTATGTCGAAAAAAAGTCACAGTACAGTATGTCGAAAAAAAGTCATAGTATAGTATGTCGAAAAAAGTCATAGTACAGTATGTCGAAAAAAAGTCATAGTATAGTATATCGAAAAAAAGTCATAGTATAGTATGTCGAAAAAAGTCATAGTACAGTATGTCGAAAAAAAAAGTCATAGTATAGTATGTCGAAAAAAAAGTCATAGTATAGTATGTCGGAAAAAAAAGGCCACAGTATAGTATGTCAAAAAATTCAGAGTATAGTATGTCGAAAAAAAAATTCATAGTATAGTATATCAAGAAAGTCATAGTATAGTATGTTGAAAAAAAAGTCATAGTATAGTATGTCAAGAAAGTCACAGTATAGTATGTCAAGAAAGTCATAGTATAGTATGTCGAAAAAAAGTCATAGTATAGTATGTCGAAAAAAAGTCATAGTATAGTATGTCGAAAAAAAGTCACAGTACAGTATGTCGAAAAAAAGGCATAGTATAGTATGTCGAAAAAAAGTCATAGTATAGTATGTCGAAAAAAAGTCATAGTATAGTATGTCGAAAAAAAAGTCATAGTATAGTATGTCGAAAAAAAGTCATAGTATAGTATGTCGGAAAAAAAGGCCAGAGTATAGTATGTCAAAAAATTCATAGTATAGTATGTCGAAAAAAAGTCATAGTGTAGTATGTCGAAAAAAAAGTCACAGTACAGTATGTCGAAAAAAAGTCATAGTACAGTATGTCGAAAAAAAAAGTCATAGTATATTATATCGAAAAAAAGTCATAGTATAGTATGTCGAAAAAAGTCATAGTACAGTATGTCGAAAAAAAAAGTCATAGTATAGTATGTCGAAAAAAAGTCATCGTATAGTATGTCGGAAAAAAAGGCCACAGTATAGTATGTCAAAAAATTCATAGTATAGTATGTCGAAAAAAATTCATAGTATAGTATGCCAAGAAAGTCATAGTATAGTATGTTGAAAAAAAAAGTCATAGTATAGTATGTCAAGAAAGTCACAGTATAGTATGTAAAGAAAGTCATAGTATAGTATGTCGAAAAAAAGTCATAGTATAGTATGTCGAAAAAAAGTCATAGTATAGTATGTCGAAAAAAAAGTCATAGTATAGTATGTCGAAAAAAAAGTCATAGTATAGTATGTCCAAAAAGAAGTCACAGTACAGTATGTCGAAAAAAAGGCATAGTATAGTATGTCGAAAAAAGTCATAGTATAGTATGTCGAAAAAAAGTCATAGTATAGTATGTCGAAAAAAAAGTCATAGTATAGTATGTCGGAAAAAAAGGCCACAGTATAGTATGTCAAAAAATTCATAGTATAGTATGTCAAGAAAGTCATAGTATAGTATGTCAAGAAAGTCAAAGTATAGTATGTTGAAAAAAAGTCACAGTACAGTATGTCGAAAAAAAGGCATAGTATAGTATGTCGAAAAAAGTCATAGTACATTATGTCGAAAAAAAAAGTCATAGTATAGTATGTCGAAAAAAAGTCATAGTATAGTATGTCGGAAAAAAAGGCCACAGTATAGTATGTCAAAAAATTCATAGTATAGTATGTCAAGAAAGTCATAGTATAGTATGTCAAGAAAGTCATAGTATAGTATGTTGAAAAAAAAAGTCATGGTATAGTATGTCAAGAAAGTCATAGTATAGTATGTCAAGAAAGTCATAGTATAGTATGTCGAAAAAAAAGTCATAGTATAGTATGTCGAAAAAAAGTCATAGTATAGTATGTCGAAAAAAAGTCACAGTACAGTATGTCGAAAAAAAAGGCATAGTATAATATGTCGAAAAAAGTCATAGTTCAGTATGTCGAAAAAAAGTCATAGTATAGTATGTCGAAAAAAGTCATAGTATAGTACGTCGAAAAAAAAAGTCTGTATAGTATGTCGAAAAAGAAATAGTGTATGTTGAAAAAAGTGATAAAAAAGTCATAGTATAATATGTCGGAAAAAAAAAGTCATAGTATAGCATGTCGAAAAAAAGTCATAGTACAGTATGTCGAAAAAAGGCATAGTATAGTATGTCGAAAAAAAAGTCAGTATAGTATGTTAAAAAATGTCAGAGTATAGTATTTTGAAAAAAAGTCATAGTATGTCAAGACGGTCATAGTACAGTATGTCGAAAAAGTCATTGTATAGTATGTCGGAAAAAAAAGTCATAGTATTGCATGTCAAGACAGTCATAGTACAGTATGTGGAAAAAGTCATAGTGTAGTATGTCAGAAAAAAGTCATACTATAGTATGTCGAAAAAAAGTCAAAGTACTGTATGTCAAAAAAGGCATAGTATAGTATGTCGAAAAAAAAGTCATAGTATAGTATGTCGGAAAAAAGTCATAGTACAGTATGTCGAAAAAAGTCATAGTATAGTATGTCAGAAAAAAAGACAGTATAGTATGTCAAAAAATTCATAGTATAGTATGTCGAAAAAAGTAATAGTATAGTATATCGAAAAATCATAGTATAGTACATTGAAAAAAAAGTCTGTATAGTATGTCGAAAAAGTAATAGTGTATGTTGAAAAAGTGATAAAAAAGTCATAGTATAGTATGTCGAAAAAAAGACATAGTACAGTATGTCGAAAAAGTCATAGTATATTATGTCCGAAAAAAGTCATAGTATAGTATGTCGAAAAAAAGTCATAGTATAGCATGTCAAAAAATGTCACAGTATAGTATGTCGAAAACAAGTCATAGTATAGTATATCAAAAAAAGTCATAGTACAGTATGTCGAAAAAAATGCTAAAAAAGTTGTAGTATAGTATGTCAAAAATGTAATATTGTAGTATGTTGAAAAAAGTGATAAAAAAGTCAGTATAGCATGTCAAAAAATGTCACAGTATAGTATGTCGAAAACAAGTCATAGTACAGTATGTCGAAAAAAATGCTAAAAAAGTTGTAGTATAGTATGTCAAAAATGTAATATAGTAGTATGTTGAAAAAAGTGATAAAAAAGTCAGTATAGTATGTCGAAAAAAATCATAGCATAGCATGTCGAAAAAAAATGATTAAAAGGTCATAGTATAGTATGTTGGAAAAAAAAGTCATAGTATAGTATGTCAAGAAAGTCATAGTATAGTATGTCAAGAAAGTCATAGTGTAGTACGTCGAAAAAAACTCATAGTACAGTATGTCGAAAAAGTCATAGTATAGTATGTCGAAAAAAGTCATAGTATAGTATGTCGGAAAAAAAAGTCACAGTATAGTATGTCGAAAAAAGTCATAGTATAGTATATCGAAAAGTCATAGTATAGTACATTGAAAATAAAAGTCTGTATAGTATGTCGAAAAAGTAATAGTGTATGTTGAAAAAAGTGATAAAAAAGTCATAGTATAGTACATCAAAAAAAGTAATAGTACAGTATGTCAAAGAAGTCATCGTATAGTATGTCGAAAAAAGTCATAGTACAGTATGTCGAAAAAAAGTCATAGTATAGTATGTCGAAAAAAAGTCATAGTATAGTATGTCAAAAAAAGTCATAGTATAGAACGTCGAAAAAAAGTCTGTATAGTATGTCGAAAAAGAAATAGTGTATGTTGAAAAAAGTGATAAAAAAGTCATAGTATAATATGTCGAAAAAAAAAGTCATAGTATAGTATGTCGAAAAAAAGTCATAGTACAGTATGTCGAAAAAAAGGCATAGTATAGTATGTCGAAAAAGTAATAGTGTAGTACGTTAAAAAAAAGTGATAAAAAAGTCAGTATATTATGTTGAGAAGTCATAGTATAGTATGTCGAAAAATTCATAGTATAGTATGTCTAAAAAAATTCATAATATCTCGAAAAGACATTCATTGTATGTCGGAAAACCGTCATAGTATAGTATGTTAGAAAAAAAGTCATACTATAGTATTTCGAAAAAAAAATGATAAAAAAAAGTCATAGTACAGTCTGTCAAAAAAAGTCATAGTATAGTATGTCAAGAAAGTCATAGTATAGTATGTCGAAAAAGTCATAGTATAGTATGTCGAAAAATGTCATGGTATAGTATGTCGAAAAAAAGTCATAGTATAGTACATCGAAAAAAGTCTGTATAGTATGTCGAAAAAGTAATAGTGTATGTTGAAAAAAGTGATAAAAAAGTCACAGTATAGTATGTCGAAAAAAAGTCATAGTACAGTATGTCGAAAAAAAGTCATAGTATAGTATGACGAAAAAAAAAGTTATAGCATAGTATGTCGAAAAAAGTCATAGCATAGTATATCGAAAAAAGTCAGTATAGTATGTCGAAAAAAAGGCATAGTATAGTATGTTGAAAAAAAAGTCGTCGTATGTCGAAAAAAAATCATAGTATAGTATGTCGAAAATGTAATAGTGTAGTATGTTGAAAAAACTCATAGTATAGTATGTCGGAGAGAAAAATGCCACAGTATAGTATGTCAAAAATTTCATAGTATAGTATGTCGAAAAAAAAGTCATAGTATAGTATATCTAAAAAGTAATAGTACAGTATGTCAAAGAAGTCATCGTATAGTATGTTGAAAAAAATGCTAGAAAAGTCATAGTATAGTATGTCGAAGAAAGTCATAGTACAGTATGTCGAAAAAAAAAGTCATAGTATAGTATGTCGAAAAAAAAGTCATAGTATAGTATGTCGGAAAAAAAGGCCACAGTATAGTATGTCAAAAAATTCATAGTATAGTATGTCGAAAAAAATTCATAGTATAGTATGTCAAGAAAGTCATAGTATAGTATGTCAAGAAAGTCATAGTATAGTATGTCAAGAAAGTCATAGTATAGTATGTCGAAAAAAAGTCATAGTATAGTATGTCGAAAAAAAAGTCACAGTACAGTATGTCGAAAAAAAGGCATAGTATAGTATGTCGAAAAAAGTCATAGTACAGTATGTCGAAAAAAAGTCATAGTATAGTATGTCAAAAAAAGTCATAGTATAGTACGTCGAAAAAAAAAAGTCTGTATAGTATGTTGAAAAAGAAATAGTGTATGTTGAAAAAAGTGATAAAAAAGTCATAGTATAATATGTCGGAAAAAAAAAGTCATAGTATAGTATGTCGAAAAAAGTCATAGTACAGTATGTCGAAAAAAAGGCATAGTATAGTATGTCGAAAAAAAAGTCATAGTACAGTATGTCGAAAAAAAGGCATAGTATAGTATGTCAAAAAATGTCAGAGTATAGTATGTCGAGAAAAAAAGTCATAGTATGTCAAGACGGTCATAGTACAGTATGTCGAAAAAGTCATAGTGTAGTATGTGAGAATAAAGTCATACTATAGTATGTCGAAAAAAAGTCAAAGTACTGTATGTCAAAAAAGGCATAGTATAGTATGTCGAAAAAAAAAGTCATAGTATAGTATGTCGGAAAAAAGTCATAGTACAGTATGTCGAAAAAAGTCATAGTATAGTATGTCGGAAAAAAAGACACAGTATAGTATGTCAAAAAATTCATAGTATAGTATGTTGAAAAAAGTAATAGTATAGTATATCGAAAAATCATAGTATAGTACATTGAAAAAAAAAGTCTGTATAGTATGTCGAAAAAGTAATAGTGTATGTTGAAAAAGTGATAAAAAAGTCATAGTATAGTATGTCGAAAAAAAGACATAGTACAGTATGTCGAAAAAGTCATAGTATATTATGTCCAAAAAAAGTCATAGTATAGTATGTCGAAAAAAAGTCATAGTATAGCATGTCAAAAAATGTCACAGTATAGTATGTCGAAAACAAGTCATAGTATAGTATGTCAAAAAAAAGTCATAGTACAGTATGTCAAAAAAAATGCTAAAAAAGTTGTAGTATAGTATGTCAAAAATGTAATATTGTAGTATGTTGTAAAAAGTGATAAAAAAGTCAGTATAGTATGTCGAAAAAAATCATAGCATAGCATGTCGAAAAAAAATGATAAAAAGGTCATAGTATAGTATGTTGAAAAAAAAAAGTCAAAGTATAGTATGTCAAGAAAGTCATAGTATAGTATGTCAAGAAAGTCATAGTATAGTACGTCGAAAAAAACTCATAGTACAGTATGTCGAAAAAGTCATAGTATAGTATGTCGAAAAAAGTCATAGTATAGTATGTCGGAAAAAAAGTCACAGTATAGTATGTCGAAAAAAAGGCATAGTATAGTATGTCGAAAAAAGTCATAGTACAGTATGTCGAAAAAAAGTCATAGTATAGTATGTCAAAAAAAGTCATAGTATAGTACGTCGAAAAAAAAGTCTGTATAGTATGTTGAAAAAGAAATAGTGTATGTTGAAAAAAGTGATAAAAAAGTCATAGTATAATATGTCGGAAAAAAAAAGTCATAGTATAGTATGTCGAAAAAAAGTCATAGTACAGTATGTCGAAAAAAAGGCATAGTATAGTATGTCGAAAAAAAGTCATAGTACAGTATGTCGAAAAAAAGGCATAGTATAGTATGTCAAAAAATGTCAGAGTATAGTATGTTGAAAAAAAGTCATAGTATGTCAAGACGGTCATAGTACAGTATGTCGAAAAAGTCATAGTATAGTATGTCGAAAAAAAAAAGTCATAGTATTGCATGTCAAGACAGTCACAGTACAGTATGTGGAAAAAGTCATAGTGTAGTATGTGAGAAAAAAGTCATACTATAGTATGTCGAAAAAAATTCAAAGTACTGTATGTCAAAAAAGGCATAGTATAGTATGTCGAAAAAAAAAGTCATAGTATAGTATGTCGGAAAAAAGTCATAGTACAGTATGTCGAAAAAAAGTCATAGTATAGTATGTCGGAAAAAAAGACACAGTATAGTATGTCAAAAAATTCATAGTATAGTATGTCGAAAAAAAGTCATAGTATAGCATGTCAAAAAATGTCACAGTATAGTATGTCGAAAACAAGTCATAGTATAGTATGTCAAAAAAAGTCATAGTACAGTATGTCAAAAAAAATGCTAAAAAAGTTGTAGTATAGTATGTCAAAAATGTAATATTGTAGTATGTTGAAAAAAGTGATAAAAAAGTCAGTATAGTATGTCGAAAAAAATCATAGCATAGCATGTCGAAAAAAAATGATAAAAAGGTCATAGTATAGTATGTTGAAAAAAAAAGTCAAAGTATAGTATGTCAAGAAAGTCATAGTATAGTATGTCAAGAAAGTCATAGTATAGTACGTCGAAAAAAACTCATAGTACAGTATGTCGAAAAAGTCATAGTATACTATGTCGAAAAAAGTCATAGTATAGTATGTCGGAAAAAAAGTCACAGTATAGTATGTCGAAAAAATTCATAGTATAGTATGTCGAAAAAAGTCATAGTATATTATATCGAAAAAGTCATAGTATAGTACATTGAAAAAAAAAGTCTGTATAGTATGTCGAAAAAGTAATAGTGTATGTTGAAAAAAGTGATAAAAAAGTCATAGTATAGTATATCAAAAAAAGTAATAGTACAGTATGTCAAAGAAGTCATCGTATAGTATGTTGAAAAAAAGTCATAGTATAGTGTGTCGAAAAAAATGCTAAAAAAATCATAGTGTAGTATGTCGAAATGCTAAAAAAGTCAGTATAGTATGTCGAAAAAAAAACTCCATATAGTATGTCGAAAAAGTAAGTGTATGATGAAAAAAGTGATAAAAAATTCATAGTATAGTATGTCGAAAAAAGTCAAAGTATAGTATGTCAAAAAAAGTCATAGTATCGTACATCGAAAAAAAGACTGTACAGTATGTCAAAAAAGTAATAGTGTATGTTGAAAAAGTGATAAAAAGTCATAGTATAGTATGTCGAAAAAAAGTCATAGTATAGTATGTCGAAAAAAAGTCATAGTATAGTATGTCGAAAAAAAAGTCAGTATAGTATGTCGAAAAAAGTCATAGTATAGTATGTCGAAAAAAAGGTCGCAGTATAGCATGTCGAAAAAATAATAAATAAGTCATAGTACAGTATGTCGAAAAAAAATTAATAGTATAGTATGTCAAAAAAAACAGTCATAGTATAGTATTATTGAAAAAAAAGTCATGGTATAGTATGTTGAAAAAAAAGTCATGGTATAGTATGTTGAAAAAAATGCTAAAAAAGTCATAGTATGTCAAAACTGTAATAATGTAGTATGTTGAAAAAAGTGATAAAAAAGTCATAGTATAATATGTCGAAAAAAGTAATAGTAGAGTATGTCGAAAAAATTTTAGTATAGTATGTCCAAAAAAATTCATAGTATATTATGTCGAAAAAAAGTCATAGTATAGTATATCGAAAAAATGCTAAAAAAAAGTCATAGTCATAGTCTTTGTATAGTATGTCGACAACAACTGCTGAAAAAAGTCATAGTATAGAATGTCGAAAAAAATGTCATAGTATAGCATGTTGAAAAAAGTCATAGTATAGTATATCGAAAAAAGTCATAGTATAGTATGTCGAAAAAAGTCATAGTATAGTATGTCGAAAAAAAAGTCATGGTAGAGTATGTCGAAAAGTCATGGTAGAGTATGTCGAAAAGTCATAGTATAGTATGTCAAAAAATGTCATAGTATAGTATGTTGAAAAAAGTTATAGTATAACGTGTCGAAAAAAATGATAAAAAAAAGTTATAGTATAGTATGTTAAAAAAAGTCATAGTATAGTATGTTGAAAAAAGTCATAGTATAGTCTATCTTCAAGTCATAGTATAGTATGTCAAAAAAAGTCATAGTATAGTATGTTGAAAAAGTTATAGTATAGTATGTCGGAAAAAAAAATCACAGTATAGTATGTCAAAAAATTGATAGTATAGTTTGTCGAAAAAAATGCAACAAAAGTCATAGTATGTCGAAAATGTAATAGAGTAGTATGTTTAAAAAAGTGATAAAAAAGTCAGTATAGTATGTCGAAAAAAGTCATAGTATAGTATGTCGAAAACTCATCGTATAGTAAGTCATAGTATAGCATATCGAAAATAAATGATAAAAAGGTCACAGTATAGTACATAAAAAAAACTCAGTATAGTATGTCGAAAAAGTAATAGTGTAGTATGTTGAAAAAAGTGATAAAAAAGGCAGTATATTATGTTGAGAAGAAGTCATAGTATAGTATGTCGAAAAATTCATAGTATAGTATGTCAAAAAAAAATTCATAGTATGTCGAAAAGAAATTCATTGTATGTCGAAAAACAGTCATAGTATAGTATGTTGGAAAAAAGTCATACTATAGTATTTCGAAAAAAAATGATAAAAAAGTCATAGTATAGTCTGTCAAAAAAAGTCATAGTATGTCAAAATAGTCATAGTATAGTATGTCGAAAAAGTCATAGTATAGTATGTCAAAAAATGTCATAGTATAGTATGTTGAAAAAAGTCATCGTATAGTTTGTCAAAAAAAAGTCATAGTATAGTATGTCAAAAAATGTCATAGTATAGTATGTCGAAAAAAGTCATAATATAGCATGTCGAAAAAAATTATAAAAACGTCATGGTATAGTACATCAAAAAAGTCAGTATATGATGTCCAAAAAGTCAAAGTGTAGTATGTTGAAAAAAATGATAAAGTCATAGTATAGTAGTTCGAAAATAGTCATAGTATAGCATTTAAAAAAAAATGATAAAAAAAAGTTATAGTATAGTATGTCGGAAAAAAAATCACAGTATAGTATGTTAAAAGAAGTCATAGTATAGTATGTCGAAAAATTCATAGTATAGTTTGTCGAAAAAAATGCTACAAAAGTCATAGTATAGTATGTCGAAAACTCATACTATAGTATGTCAAAGAAGTCATAGTATAGCATATCTAAAATAAATGATAAAAAGGTCATAGTATAGTACATCAAAAAAAGTCAGTATAGTATGTCGAAAAAGTAATAGTGTAGTATGTTGAAAAAAGTGATAAAAAAGTCAGTATATTATGTTGTCAAGAAGTCATAGAGTATGTCGAAAAATTCATAGTATAGTATGTCGAAAAAAATTCATAGTATAGTATTTCGAAAAAAATTATAGTATAGCATGTCGAAAAAAATTCCTAGTATGTCGAAAAAAAATTTCCAGTATGTCGAAAAAAAATTCATAGTATGTCAAAAAAAGTCATAGTATAGTACATCGAAAAAAGTCTGTATAGTATGTCGAAAAAGTAATAGTGTATGTTGAAAAAAAGTGATAAAAAACTCACAGTATAGTATGTCGAAAAAAAGTCATAGTATAGTATGACGAAAAAAAGTTATAGCATAGTATGTCGAAAAAAGTCATAGCATAGTATATCGAAAAAAAGTCAGTATAGTATGTCGAAAAAAAGGCATAGTATAGTATGTTGAAAAAAAAAGTCGTAGTATGTCGAAAAAAATTCATAGTATAGTATGTTGAAAAACAAATCATTGTACAGTATGTCAAGAAAGTCATAGTATAGTATGTCAAGAAAGTCATAGTATAGTATGTCGTAAAAGTCATAGTATAGTATGTCGGAAAAAAAATTCATAGTATAGCATGTCGAAAAAGTCATAGTATAGTATGTCGAAAAAAGTCAGTATAGTATATCGAAAAAAGTCTTAGTATGGTATGTCAAAAAAAGTCATAGTATAATATGTCGAAAAAAGTCATAGTATAGTATGTCGAAAAAAGTCATAGTATGGTATGTCGAAAAAAACTCATAGTATAGTATGTCGAAAAAAAGTCAGTATAGTATGTCGAAAAAAGTCATAGTATAGTATGTCGAAAAAAGGTCATAATATAGCATGTCGAAAAAAATTCATAGTATAGTATGTCGTAAAAAAGTCATATTTGAGTATGTCGAAAAAAAACATATTATAGTACGTTGAAAAAGTCATAGAATAGTATGTCAAAAAAGTCATAGTACAGTATGTCGAAAAAAATCCTAGTATAGCATGTTGAAAAAAATGATAAATAAATCATAGTACAGTATGTCGAAAAAAAATTAATAGTATGGTATCTCAAAAAAAACATCGTCATAGTATAGTATAATTGAAAAAAAAGTCATAGTATAGTATGTTGAAAAAAAGTCATGGTATAGTATGTCAAAAAAATGCTAAAAAAGTCATAGTATGTCAAAATTGTAATATTGTAGTATGTTGAAAAAAGTGATAAAAGTAATAGTATAATATGTCGAAAAAAGTAACAGTAGAGTATGTCGAAAAAATCGTAGTATAGTATGTCGAAAAAAAAGTCATAGTATTGTATGTAGAAAAAAAGTCATAGTATAGTATGTCGAAAAAATGCTAAAAAAGTCATAGTATATTTCGAAAAAAGTCTTTGTATAGTATGTCGACAAAAACTGCTGAAAAAAGTCATAGTATAGAATGTCGAAAAAAAAGTCATAGTATAGTATGTTGAAAAAAGTCATAGTATAGTATGTTGAAAAAAGTCATCGTATAGTATATCGAAAAAAGTCAGTATAGTATGTCGAAAAAAGTCATAGTATAGTATGTCGAAAAAAACTCATAGTAGAGTATGTCCAAAAGTCATAGTATAGTATGTCAAAAAATGTCATAGTATAGTATGTCGAAAAACAGTCATACTATAGTATGTCGAAAAAAAAGTCATAGTACAGTATGTTGAAAAAAAAGTCATAGTATAGTATGTCAAAAAATGTCATAGTATAGTATGTCAAAAAAAGTCATAGTATAGTATGTCGAAAAAAGATGTGAGTATAGTAAGTTAAAAAAGTCACAGTATAGTGTGTCGAAAAAGTCATAGTATAGTATGTCGAAAAAAAGTCATAGTATAGCATGTCGAAAAAAACTCATAGTAGAGTATGTCCAAAAGTCATAGTATAGTATGTCAAAAAATGTCATAGTATAGTATGTCGAAAACAGTTATAGTATAGCATGTCGAAAAAAATGATAAAAAAAAGTTATAGTATAGTATGTCGGAAAAAAAATCACAGTATAGTATGTCGAAAAATTCATAGTATAGTTTGTCGAAAAAAATGCTACAAAGGTCATAGTATAATATGTCGAAAAGAAGTCATAGTAAAGCATGTCGAAAAAAAATTCATAGTATGTCGAAAAACAGTCATACTATAGTATGTCGAAAAAAAAGTCATAGTACAGTATGTTGAAAAAAAAGTCATAGTATAGTATGTCAAAAAATGTCATAGTATAGTATGTCAAAAAAAAGTCATAGTATAGTATGTCGAAAAAAGATGTGAGCATAGTAAGTTAAAAAAGTCACAGTATAGTGTGTCGAAAAAGTCATAGTATAGTATGTCGAAAAAAAGTCATAGTATAGCATGTCGAAAAAAAGTCATAGTATAGTATGTCGAAAAAAGTCATAGTATAGTATGTCGAAAAAAGATGTGAGTATAGTAAGTTAAAAAAGTCACAGTATATTGTGTCGAAAAAGTCAGTATAGTATGTCAAAAAATGTCATAGTATAGCATGTCGAAAAAAATGATAAAAACGTCATAGTATAGTATATCAAAAAAGGTCATAGTATAGCATTTCAAAAAAATGATAAAAAAGTTATAGTATAATATGTCGAAAAATGTCATAGTATAGTATGTCGAAAAAAGTTATAGTATAGCATGTCGAAAAAAATGATAAAAAAAAGTTATAGTATAGTATGTCGGAAAAAAGTCACAGTATAGTATGTTAAAAAAAAGTCACAGTATAGTATGTCGAAAAATTCATAGTATAGTTTGTCGAAAAAAATGCTACAAAGGTCATAGTATAATATGTCGAAAAGAAGTCATAGTAAAGCATGTCGAAAAAAAATTCATAGTATGTCGAAAAACAGTCATACCATAGTATGTCGAAAAAAAGTCATAGTACAGTATGTTGAAAAAAAAGTCATAGTATAGTATGTCAAAAAATGTCATAGTCTCGTATGTCAAAAAAAGTCATAGTATAGTATGTCGAAAAAAGATGTGAGTATAGTAAGTTAAAAAAGTCACAGTATAGTGTGTCGAAAAAGTCAGTATAGTCTGTCAAAAAATGTCATAGTATAGCATGTCGAAAAAAATGATAAAAACGTCATAGTATAGTATATCAAAAAAGGTCATAGTATAGCATTTCAAAAAAATGATAAAAAAATTATAGTATAGTATGTCGAAAAAAAGTCATGGTAGAGTATGTTGAAAAAAATCATAGTATAGCATGTCGAAAAAGTCATACTATAGTATGTCGAAAAAAAGTCATAGTACAGTATGTCAAAAAATGTCATAGTATAGTATGTCAAAAAAAGTCATAGTATAGTATGTCGAAAAAAGATGTGAGTATAGTAAGTTAAAAAAGTCACAGTATAGTGTGTCGAAAAAGTCATAGTATAGTATGTCGAAAAAAAGTCATAGTATAGCATGTCGAAAAAAAGTCAGTATAGTATGTCGAAAAAAGTCATAGTATAGTATGTCGAAAAAAACTCATAGTAGAGTATGTCCAAAAGTCATAGTATAGTATGTCAAAAAATGTCATAGTATAGCATGTCGAAAAAAATGATAAAAAAAAAAGTTATAGTATAGTATGTCGGAAAAAAATCACAGTATAGTATGTTAAAAAAAAAGTCACAGTATAGTATGTCGAAAAATTCATCGTATAGTTTGTCGAAAAAAATGCTACAAAGGTCATAGTATATGTCGAAAAGAAGTCATAGTAAAGCATGTCGAAAAAAAAATTCATAGTATGTCGAAAAACAGTCATACTATAGTATGTCGAAAAAAAGTCATAGTACAGTATGTTGAAAAAAAAAGTCATAGTATAGTATGTCAAAAAATGTCATAGTCTCGTATGTCAAAAAAAGTCATAGTATAGTATGTCGAAAAAAGATGTGAGTATAGTAAGTTAAAAAAGTCACAGTATAGTGTGTCGAAAAAGTCAGTATAGTATGTCAAAAAATGTCATAGTATAGCATGTCGAAAAAAATGATAAAAAAAAGTTATAGTATAGTATGTCGGAAAAAAATCACAGTATAGTATGTTAAAAAAAAAGTCACAGTATAGTATGTCGAAAAATTCATCGTATAGTTTGTCGAAAAAAATGCTACAAAGGTCATAGTATATGTCGAAAAGAAGTCATAGTAAAGCATGTCGAAAAAAAATTCATAGTATGTCGAAAAACAGTCATACTATAGTATGTCGAAAAAAAAGTCATAGTACAGTATGTTGAAAAAAAAGTCATAGTATAGTATGTCAAAAAATGTCATAGTCTCGTATGTCAAAAAAAAGTCATAGTATAGTATGTCGAAAAAAGATGTGAGTATAGTAAGTTAAAAAAGTCACAGTATAGTGTGTCGAAAAAGTCAGTATAGTATGTCAAAAAATGTCATAGTATAGCATGTCGAAAAAAATGATAAAAAAAAGTTATAGTATAGTATGTCGGAAAAAAAATCACAGTATAGTATGTTAAAAAAAAGTCACAGTATAGTATGTCGAAAAATTCATCGTATAGTTTGTCGAAAAAAATGCTACAAAGGTCATAGTATAATATGTCGAAAAGAAGTCATAGTAAAGCATGTCGAAAAAAAATTCATAGTATGTCGAAAAACAGTCATACTATAGTATGTCGAAAAAAAGTCATAGTACAGTATGTTGAAAAAAAAAGTCATAGTATAGTATGTCAAAAAATGTCATAGTCTCGTATGTCAAAAAAAGTCATAGTATAGTATGTCGAAAAAAGATGTGAGTATAGTAAGTTAAAAAAGTCACAGTATAGTGTGTCGAAAAAGTCATAGTATAGTATGTCGAAAAAAAGTCATAGTATAGCATGTCGAAAAAAAGTCATAGTATAGTATGTCGAAAAAAGTCATAGTATAGTATGTCGAAAAAAACTCATAGTAGAGTATGTCCAAAAGTCATAGTATAGTATGTCAAAAAATGTCATAGTATAGCATGTCGAAAAAAATGATAAAAAAAAAGTTATAGTATAGTATGTCGGAAAAAAATCACAGTATAGTATGTTAAAAAAAAAGTCACAGTATAGTATGTCGAAAAATTCATCGTATAGTTTGTCGAAAAAAATGCTACAAAGGTCATAGTATATGTCGAAAAGAAGTCATAGTAAAGCATGTCGAAAAAAAATTCATAGTATGTCGAAAAACAGTCATACTATAGTATGTCGAAAAAAAAGTCATAGTACAGTATGTTGAAAAAAAAGTCATAGTATAGTATGTCAAAAAATGTCATAGTCTCGTATGTCAAAAAAAAGTCATAGTATAGTATGTCGAAAAAAGATGTGAGTATAGTAAGTTAAAAAAGTCACAGTATAGTGTGTCGAAAAAGTCAGTATAGTATGTCAAAAAATGTCATAGTATAGCATGTCGAAAAAAATGATAAAAAAAAGTTATAGTATAGTATGTCGGAAAAAAATCACAGTATAGTATGTTAAAAAAAAAGTCACAGTATAGTATGTCGAAAAATTCATCGTATAGTTTGTCGAAAAAAATGCTACAAAGGTCATAGTATATGTCGAAAAGAAGTCATAGTAAAGCATGTCGAAAAAAAATTCATAGTATGTCGAAAAACAGTCATACTATAGTATGTCGAAAAAAAGTCATAGTACAGTATGTTGAAAAAAAAAGTCATAGTATAGTATGTCAAAAAATGTCATAGTCTCGTATGTCAAAAAAAGTCATAGTATAGTATGTCGAAAAAAGATGTGAGTATAGTAAGTTAAAAAAGTCACAGTATAGTGTGTCGAAAAAGTCAGTATAGTATGTCAAAAAATGTCATAGTATAGCATGTCGAAAAAAATGATAAAAAAAAGTTATAGTATAGTATGTCGGAAAAAAATCACAGTATAGTATGTTAAAAAAAAGTCACAGTATAGTATGTCGAAAAATTCATCGTATAGTTTGTCGAAAAAAATGCTACAAAGGTCATAGTATAATATGTCGAAAAGAAGTCATAGTAAAGCATGTCGAAAAAAAATTCATAGTATGTCGAAAAACAGTCATACTATAGTATGTCGAAAAAAAAGTCATAGTACAGTATGTTGAAAAAAAAGTCATAGTATAGTATGTCAAAAAATGTCATAGTCTCGTATGTCAAAAAAAGTCATAGTATAGTATGTCGAAAAAAGATGTGAGTATAGTAAGTTAAAAAAGTCACAGTATAGTGTGTCGAAAAAGTCAGTATAGTATGTCAAAAAATGTCATAGTATAGCATGTCGAAAAAAATGATAAAAATGTCATAGTATAGTATATCAAAAAAGGTCATAGTATAGCATTTCAAAAAAATGATAAAAAAGTTATAGTATAGTATGTCGAAAAAAAGTCATGGTAGAGTATGTTGAAAAAAATCATAGTATAGCATGTCGAAAAAGTCATAGTATAGTATGTCGAAAAAAAGTCATCATATACTATGTTGAAAAAAAGTCATAGTATAGTATGTTGAAAAAAAGTCATAGTATAGTATGTCGAAAAAAAAATGCTAAAAAGTCATAGTATAGCAGGTTGAAAAAAATTAAAAATAAGTCATAGTATATTATGTTGAAAAAAAGTCAAAGTATAGTATGTCGAAAAAAAATGCTAAAAAGTTATAGCATAGCATGTCGAAAAAAGTCATAGTATAGTATGTCAAAAAAATGTCATCGTATAGTATGTCAAAAACGTCATACTATAGTATGTCGAATAAAATCATAGTATAGTATGTCGAAAAAAAGTCATAATACAGTATGCCAAAAAAAGTCATAGTATAGTACGTCAAAAAAAACTCATCGTATAGTATGTCAAAAAAAAGTCATCGTATAGTATCTCGAAAAAAAAAGTCATAGTATAGTATGTCAAAAAAAAGCTAAAAAAGTCATATTATAGTATGTCGAAAAAAGTCATAGTATAGTATGTCAAAAAAAAATTCACAGTATATTGAAAAACAGTCATAGTATAGTATGTTGAAAAAAAAGTCATAGTATAGTATTTCAAGAAAGTCATCGTATAGTTTGTCGAAAAATTCATGGTATAGTATGTCGAAAAAAAGTCATAGTATAGTCTATCGAAAAAAGTCATAGTATAGTATGTTGAAAAAAGTCATAATATACTATGTCGAAAAAAAAAGTCATAATATAGTAAGTCAAAAAACTCATCGTATAGTATGTCGAAAATAGTCATAGTATAATTTGTCGAAGTCGAAGTATAGTATGTCAAAGAAGTCATAGTATAGCATATCGAAAATATATGATAAAAATGTCATAGTATAGTACATCGAAAAAAGTCAGTATAGTATGTTGAAAAAAAGTGATAGTAGAGTATGTCGAAAAATCATACTATAGTATGTCGAAAAAAGTCATCGTATAGCACGTTGAAAAAAAATGAAAAAAAGTCATAGTATAGTATGTCGAAAAAAGTCACAGTATAGCATGTAAAAAAAAGTCATAGTATAGTATGTCAAAAAAGTCATAGAGTATGTCAGAAAAATAGTCATAGTGTAGTATGTCAAGAAAGTCATAGTATAGTATGTCAAAAAAGTCATAGTATAGTATGTCGGAAATAAGTGATAAAAACGTCTAAGTATAGTATGTCGGAAAAGTCATAGTATAATATGTCGAAAAAAGTCATAGTGTAGTATATCGAAAAAAAGTCATAGTGTAGTTTGTCAAAAAATGTCATAGTATAGTATGTCGAAAAAAGTCATAGTATAGCATGTCGAAAAAAATGATAAAAACGTCATAGTATAGTATATCGAAAAAAAGTCAGTATATGATGTCCAAAAAGTCAAAGTGTAGTATGTTGAAAAAAATGATAAAGTCATAGTATAGTATTTCGAAAAAAAGTCATAGTACAGTATGTCAAAAAATGTCATAGTATAGTATGTTGAAAAAAGTCATAGTACAGTATGTCAAAAAATGTCATAGTATAGTATGTTGAAAAAAGTCATTGTATAGTTTGTCAAAAAATGTCATAGTATAGTGTGTCGAAAAAAAGTCATAGTATAGTTTGTCGAAAAAAAGTCATAGTGTATGTCGAAAAAAAGTCATATTATAGGATGTCGAAAAATAGTCGTAGTACAGTATGTCAAAAAAAGTCATAGTATAGGATGTCAAATAAAAGTCATAGTATAGTATGTCGAAAAATAGTCGTAGTACAGTATGTCGAAAAAAGTCATAGTATAGGATGTCAAATAAAAGTCATAGTATAGTATGTCGAAAAATAGTCGTAGTATAGTAGGTTGAAAAAAAATCATTGTATAATATGTCGAAAAAAAGTCAAAGTATAGTATGTCAAAAAATGTCATAGCATAGTATGTCGAAAAAAAGTCATTGTATAGTATGTCAAAAAAGTCATAGTATAGAATGTTTGGAAAATAAACTCATAGTATAGGATGTAAAAAAATGTCATAGTACAGTATGTAAAAAAAAATCAGTATAGTATGTCGGAAAAAAAGTCATAGCATAGTATGTCGAAAAAAGTCATAGTGAGTATATCAAAAAAGTCAAGTGTAGTTTTCAAAAAATGCAAGTATAGTATGTCGAAAAAAGTCATAGTATAGCATGTCGAAAAAAATGAAAAAAGCAAGATAGTATATCGAAAAAAGCAGTATATGACCAAAAAGCAAAGGAGATTTAAAAAAATAAAAGTCAAGATAGTATTTCGAAAAAAAGTCATAGTACAGTATGTCAAAAAATGTCATAGTATAGTATGTTGAAAAAAGTCATCGTATAGTTTGTCAAAAAATGTCATAGTATAGTGTGTCGAAAAAATGTCATAGCATAGTATGTCGAAAAAAAGTCATAGTACAGTATGTCAAAAAATGTCATAGTATAGTATGTTGAAAAAAGTCATTGTATAGTTTGTCAAAAAATGTCATAGTATAGTGTGTCGAAAAAAAGTCATAGTATAGTTTGTCGAAAAAAAGTCATAGTATAGGATGTCAAATAAAAGTCATAGTATAGTATGTCGAAAAATAGTCGTAGTACAGTATGTCGAAAAAAGTCATAGTATAGGATGTCAAATAAAAGTCATAGTATAGTATGTCGAAAAATAGTCGTAGTATAGTAGGTTGAAAAAAAATCATTGTATAATATGTCGAAAAAAAGTCAAAGTATAGTATGTCAAAAAATGTCATAGCATAGTATGTCGAAAAAAAGTCATTGTAAATCAAAAAGTCATAGTATAGAATGTTTGGAAAATAAACTCATAGTATAGGATGTAAAAAAATGTCATAGTACAGTATGTCAAAAAAAAGTCAGTATAGTATGTCGGAAAAAAAAAGTCATAGCATAGTATGTCGAAAAAAATTCATAGTATAGTATGTCGAAAACCAGTCATAGTATAGTATGTCGGAAAAAAAAGTCATAGTAAAGTATGTCAAGAAAGTCATAGTATAGCATGTCGAAAAAGTCATAGTATAGTATGTCGAAAAAAGTCATAGTATTGTATGTCGAAAAAAATTTTTAAAAAAGTCATGATATAGTATGTCGAAAAGTCATAGTATAGTATGTCCATAGTATAGTTTGTCAAAGTCGTAGTATAGTATGTCAAAGAAGTCATAGTATAGCATATTGAAAATAAGTGATAAAAACGTAAGAGTATAGTACATCGAAAAAAAGTAAGTATAGTATGTTGAAAAAAAGTCACAGTAGAGTATGTCGAAAAATTCATAAAGTCAGTGCAGTATGTTGAAAAAGTACTAATTTAGGATGATGAAAAAAAGTGATAAAAAAGTCATAGTATAGCATGTCGGAAAAAATCATAGTATAGTATGTCGAAAAAAAGTTATAGTATAGCATGTCGAAAAATGTCATAGTATAGCATGTCGAAAAAAATATAAAACGTCATAGTATAGTATGTCAAAAAATGTCATAGTATAGCATGTCAAAAAAATGATAAAAACGTCATAGTATAGTATATCGAAAAAAGTCACAGTATAGCATTTCAAAAAAAAGTTAAAAAAGTCATAGTATAGTATGTCGAAAAAAAATGTGAGTAAAGTAAGTTAAAAAGTCACAGTATAGTGTGTCAAAAAAAATCTAAAAAGTCATAGTATAGTATGTTGAAAAAAATTTAAAATAAGTCATAGTATATTATGTCGAAAAAAGTCATAGTATAGTATGTCGAAAAAAGTCATAGTATTGTATATCGAAAAAAAGTTATAGTATAGTATGTCGAAAAAAAGTCATGATATAGTATGTTGAAAAGTCATAGTATAGTATGTCCATAGTATAGTTTGTCGAAGTCGTAGTATAGTATGTCAAAGAAGTCATAGTATAGCATATTGAAAATAAATGATAAAAACGTAAGAGTATAGTACATCGAAAAAAGTAAGTATAGTATCTTGAAAAAAAGTCACAGTAGAGTATGTCGAAAAATTCATAAAGTCAGTGCATATAGTATGTCGAAAAAAAGTCATCGTATAGTATGTCAAAAGTCATAGTATAGTATGTCAAAAAAAAGTCATAGCATAGTATGTCGAAAAAAGTCATAGTGTAGTATGTCGAAAAAAGTCATAGTGTAGTATGTTAAAAGTCATAGTATATAGTATGTCAAAAAAAAGTCATAGTATAGTATGTCGAAAAAAAAGTCATAGCATAGTATGTCGAAAAAAGTCATAGTATAGTCTGTCGAAAAAAAGTCATATAGTATGTCGAAAAAGTCATAGCATAGTATTTCAAAAAAAGTCAGAGTGTAGTATGTCGAAAAAAGTCACAGTATAGTATGTTAAAAAAAGTCATAGTATATAGTATGTCGAAAAAAAAGTCAAAGTATAGTATGTCAAAAAAAGTCATAGTATAGTATGTCAAAAAATTCATAGTATAGTATGTCGAAAAAGTTATAGTATAGCATGTTGAAAAAAATGATAAAAAAGTCATAGTACAGTATGTCAAAAACAGTCATAGAATAGTATGTTAAAAAAGTCATACTATAGTATGTCGAAAAAAAATCATAGTATAGTATGTCGAAAAAAAGTCATAGTATAGTATGTCGCAAAAAAGTCACAGTATAGTATGTCAAAAACGTCATACTATAGTATGTCGAATAAAATCATAGTATAGTATGTTGAAAAAAAGTCATAATACAGTATGCCAAAAAAAGTCATAGTATAATATGTCAAAAAAAGTCATAGTATAGTATGTCAGGGAAAAAAGTCATAGTATAGTATGTCAGGGAAAAAAAGTCATAGTATAGTATGTCGGGGAAAAAAGTCATAGTATAGTATGTCAAAAGTCATAGTATAGTATGTCAAAAAAAAAGTCATAGCATAGTATGTCGAAAAAAGTCACAGTATAGTATGTCAAAAACGTCATACTATAGTATGTCGAATAAAATCATAGTATAGTATGTTGAAAAAAAGTCATAATACAGTATGCCAAAAAAAGTCATAGTATAATATGTCAAAAAAAGTCATAGTATAGTATGTCAGGGAAAAAAGTCATAGTATAGTATGTCAGGGAAAAAAGTCATAGTATAGTATGTCGGGGAAAAAAGTCATAGTATAGTATGTCAGGGAAAAAAGTCATAGTATAGTATGTCAAAAAAGTTATAGTATAGCATGTTGAATAAAATGATAAAAACAGTCATAGTATGTCGAAAAAAGTCATAGTATAGAATGTCGAAAAAAAGTCATAATATACTATGTCAGAGAAGTCAAAGTATAACATGTTGAAAAAAAATGATAAAAACGTCATAGTATAGTATATCGAAAAAAGTCATTATAGTATGTCGAAAAAGTCAGTGCAGTATGTTGAAAAAGTGATAGTCATAGTATAGTATGTCAAAAAAAGTCATAGTATAGCATGTCAAAAAAATATATTAAAAAATGTCATAGTATAATATGTCAAAAAATGTCATAGTATAGTATGTCGAAAAAGTCATAGCATAGCATGTCGAAAAAATATATATTATGCTAAAAAAATAATATAGAAAAAAAGTTATAGTATAGTATGTCGGAAAAAAGTCATAGTATAGTATGTTGAAAAAAGTTATAGTATAGCATGTCGAAAAAAATGATAAAAAAAGTCAGTATAGTATGTCAAAAAAGTCATAGTATAGTATGTCGAAAAAAATGCTAAAAAAGTCAGTATAGTATGTCGAAAAAAGTCACAGTATAGTATGTCGAAAAAAGTCATAGTATAGTATGTCGAAAAAAAGTCACAGTGTAGTATGTCGAAAAAAAGTCATAGTATAGTATGTCGAAAAAAGACACTGTAGAATGTTGAAAAAAGTGATAAAAAAGCCATAGTATAGTATATTGAAAAAAAGTCATGGTAGAGTATGCTGAAAAAGTCATAGTATACTATGTCAAAGAAGTCATAGTATAGTATGTTGAAAAAAGTCAGAGTATAGTTTGTCATAAAAGCCTCAGTGGGTCTCGCTGTTTGAGGTAGCAGTCCTGAAATCCAGGCCTCGGCATTAAAACATCTACATACCTTAAAGTACTAACGTTAGTCTGACTTGGTTTAAATTAAAGTTACGTATACTCTAAGTATACTGTATGTAGTTGCTAATAGTCGTCTATTATTTTGAATGCAGGACTTTTAATTGGAGCTGGACGCCTAAATCATGAGATTACTAACATTTAAGAAAAGGTAAAGACTACACAGAATAAACTTCCCCATGATGACAGTGTGTGTGACATTCAGCCTGAAACAAGGTGTGGATGGATGGATGAGCACCGACCTCCTCCGGCCTCCAGCTGCCTCCATGTTTCAGGACCAGACAGCCGGGCTCCTCCCCCCTACTTTCTAGGGGAAACCCGTGATCTCTAAACCACACACACACTGGATCTGCTCCTCGCACACACACACACACACCCCCACCCACACACACACACACATGACACACACACACAGACACACACACACACACGACACACACACACACACACACACACACACACACACACACACACACACACACACACACACACACACACACACACACACACACACACACATACACACACACACACACACACACACACACACACACACACACACACACACACACACACACACACATACACACAACAAAAATATATACATATAAACAGACATACATAAATGGGGCTGCACGGTGGCGCTGTTGCCTCACAGCAAGAGGGTCGCAGGTTCGATTCCGGCTTGGGACTGTTCTGTGTGGAGTTTGCATGTTCTGAAGCGTAAGCGTCCTGAAGCGTAAGCGTGGGTTTTCTCCAGGTACTCCTTCAAAGACAAAGACATGCTGTTTAGGTTAACTGATTCCTCTAAATTGCCCGTAGGTGTGAATGTGAGCATGAATGGTTGTGTCCTGTGATGTGCCATCGGGATCGGCTCCAGCCCCCCCGCGACCCCTAACGGGATAAGCGGTTGACGATGGATGGATGGATGGACATACATACATACTATATATACACAGTACAGACCAAAAGTTTGGACACACCTTCTCATTCAAAGAGTTTTCTTTATTTTCATTACTATGAAAATTGTAGATTCACACTGAAGGCATCAATACTATGAATTAACACATGTGGAAATATGTACTTAACAAAAAAGTGTGAAACAACTGAAAATATGTCTGATATTGTAGTTTCTTCAAAGTAGCCTCCTTTTGCTCTGATTACTGCTCCACACTCTGCATCCTCTTGATGAGCTTCAAGAGGTCGTCACCTGAAATGGTCTCCAACAGTCTTGAAGGAGTCCCAGAGATGCTGAGCACTTGTTGGCCCTTTTGTCTTCACTCTGCGGTCCAGCTCACCCCAAACCATCTGGATCGGGTTCAGGTCCGGTGACTGTGGAGGCCAGGTCATCTGGTCCAGCACCCCATCACTCTCCTTCTTGGTCAAATAGCCCTCACACAGCCTGGAGGTGTGTTTGGGGTCATTGTCCTGTTGAGAAATAAATGATGGTCCAACTAAACGCAGACCGGATGGAATAGCATGCTGCTGCTAGATGCTGTGGTAGCCATGCTGGTTCAGTAGGCCTTCAGTTTGAATAAATCCCCAACAGTGTCACCAGCAAAGCCCCCCCACACCATCACACCTCCTCCTCCAGGCTTCACGGTGGGAACCAGGCATGTAGAGTCCATCCGTTCACCTTTTCTGGTTCCACAAAGACACGGTGGTTGGAACCAAAGATCTCAGATCTGGACTCATCAGACCAAAGCCCAGATTTCCACTGGTCTAATGTCCATTCCTGGTGGTCTTTAGCCCAAACAAGTCTCTCTGCTTGTTGCCTGTCCTTAGCAGTGGTTTCCTAGCAGCTATTCTACCATGAAGGCCTGATTCACACAGTCTCCTCTTAACAGTTGTTCTAGAGATGTGTCTGCTGCTAGAACTCTGTGTGGCATTGACCTGGTCTCTAGTCTGAGCTGCTGTTAACCTGCCATTTCTGAGGCCGGTGACTCGGATGAACTGATCCTCCTCAGCAGAGGTGACTCTTGGTCTTCCTTTCCTGGGGCGGTCCTCATGTGAGCCACTTTCTTTGTAGCGCTTGATGGTTTTTGCGACTGCACCAGTTTTTGGGACTGACTGACCTTCATTTCTTAAAGTAATGATGGCCACTGGTTTTTCTTTACTTAGCTGCTTTTTTCTGCCATAATCCAAATTCTAACAGTCTATTCAGCAGGACTATCAGCTGTGTCTCCACCTGACTTCTGATGGTCCCAACCCCATTTATAAGGCCAGAAACCCCCCTGATTAAACCTGACAGGGCTCACCTGTGAAGTGGAGACCATTTCAGGTGACGACCTCTTGAAGCTCATCAAGAGGATGCAGAGTGTGTGGAGCAGTAATCAGAGCAAAAGGAGGCTACTTTGAAGAAACTACAATATAAAGCGTATTTTCAGTTGTTTCACACTTTTTTGTTAAGTACATATTTCCACATGTGTTAATTCATAGTTTTGATGCCTTCAGTGTGAATCTACAATTTTCATAGTCATGAAAAGAAAGAAAACTCATTGAATGAGAAGGTGTGTCCAAACTTTTGGTCTGTACTGTATATACATATATATATATTAGTTATTTAGATTTATATTTATATATATTTCTCAGCCTTTTGTGGTCAGTGTTTGACTGTCTAAAGTAGGACAGGAAGGTCAATGTCAATCTTAATAATAAATAGGCATATGTGCACATGGTTTCATTTTCCAAATTGATTAAATTTAATTTAAATTTTACTTTCTTGAGTTAAAGGAGCCACTGACGGTTTTTAACCCTCACACCTTCGTCTGGCATTTTTCTACATTTTTCTCTACTTTTTTCTGAAAGCGATAATTTTTCTGAGTTACAGTTTGTGGTGTAAATTTTTGCTTTTTTACTCTTTCATGTCTTTTATACTGTCTTAATGCATTTTGAACATTTTGAACCCTCTGGACGCCTTCGTGGCCAAAAATGCACACAAACAAAAACGGCTGTTAAATCATCACACACCCAATTTTTTTCCATAAATCACTTAAACAGATTTGCTCAAAACTACCAAACATTCAATCATTTTTAGGATTTTAACCCTGTAAATGCCAGTTTAATTACTTGAATTATTGATGATTTTTTATTTTCCATATAATAAATAATAGAGGGGTGGGACATTGCTGGTGATTGGAGTCTTAGATATAATTAGCAATAAAACTGATCTGATTGCATCAGTACTTTTTCTGTAGCGTCAGATTCTGGACACCTTCACGGCTAAAAAATACCTCATTGACCTCCATTAAAACCACATTTACAGTATTAAACCAGGCATTCTGTAACGTCAGCGTTTCATTCTGAAGAAAAGTGGTGATATTTGACATTTTTACTGTATTCCACCATATTCAGCCGTTTTCCCATCGTAGCGCGATGCATGAGATTCTGTATTTTTACCAGTTTTATTATGGAGCCGTGTGACCACGGCTCCATAATAAAACTGGTAAAAATACTAGAATAATAAAAAAAAATTACTGATGCAACTCAATCTGATATTTGACTTATCCGAGACTCTCATCACCACCAACGTCTCACCCCTCTATTATCTATTATATATTGAAAATAACTCATTTTTTGTTTGTTTTTGTTTTATCCGGAAAAAAAATCATTTCAAATAATGAAACTGACATTTAAAGAGTTAAATCCTGAAAATAATTGAATGTTTGGTAGTTTTGAGCAAGTCTGAAGTTGTTAAGTGATTTATTTTAAAAAAGCTAAATAAAATCTTGATGTATGATGATTTAGCAGCTGTTTTTTATGTGTACATATTTGTCCAGAGGGGGGTAAACCTGAGGAGGTTCCTCCGGCGGCTGTGGGCTGGGGGGCTGGGACCCGCTGAGGTGTCCGGAGGTCCCTGAAGGGGCCCTCGGGTTGGTGAGTCCAGGTCTTTGAGGCTCCAGGTGGATAAACTCACCTGAGGGGCGTCTCTCCCTCCAGGAAATAGACGGCGCCTCAGCCGGCGACCGCCGTCACTGTTCAACGTGGAGTCACATCACACACACTGGGACCGACAGTACGGAGGACACACACCGTCTGTCCACACTGACGGGGACGAACATCCGGGAACTGCGCCGTCCGCCGCCGCACGTGTCCCTGCGCAACAGGTCCTAAACATAGTTCCTACCGCACACAGCAAACAATGACATTAATAATGATGGCGGCGGTTAAGATAAGATAAGATATTCCTTTATTAGTCCCACAGTGGATGAGGTTTTTACAGTAGGTTAAACTCCAGTCTAAATCTAGTTCTAGGTCAAATAAGATTTTAACCCTCTGAGACCCACAACAGACTCGTTTTTTGTATTTTTTTAGGGGGGTCCAGTGGGCCCAGGAGGTCTTTAGGGCGTCCAGGAGGTCTTTAGGGGGTCCAGGGGGTCTTTAGGGGGTCCTGGGGGTCTTTAGGGGGTCCAGTGCGTCCAGGAGGTCTTTAGGGGGTCCGGGGGGTCTTTAGGGGGTCCTGGGGGTCTTTAGGGGGTCCAGTGCGTCCAGGAGGTCTTTAGGGGGTCCGGGGCTTTAGGGGGTCCTGGGGGTCTTTAGGGGGTCCTGGGGGTCTTTAGGGGGTCCAGTGCGTCCAGGAGGTCTTTAGGGGGTCCGGGGGTCTTTAGGGGGTCCTGGGGGTCTTTAGGGGGTCCTGGGGGTCTTTAGGGGGTCCAGTGCATCCAGGAGGTCTTTAGGGGGTCCGGGGGGTCTTTAGGGGGTCCTGGGGGTCTTTAGGGGAGACAGCAGGTCAGCAGTAGATGTCTCATATTAGTGGTGAACATCATCTGAAGCTGGAACCTGCAGATTAATCTGAGATGCTGCTCATGTTCAGTTGTTCTAGTCAGTCCAGTCACGTAGACTAGTATGACTGAAGTCCTCATGCTCTATTATGTCTCATAAACTGTAGCAGCAATGTTTGCTGCTAACTTTAACCATTTTTTCCCACTCAAGAATTGATCAAAATTATCAATAATTCCTACAAAATACCACGTTAAGACACAAGACCTTGAAGGACACCGTCGAAAAAAACATGCTGTGATTTGGTATCAAAAACTTTTAAGAAAGTAGTAGTAAAGTAAAGTAGTAGTAGTAGTAGTAGTAGTAGTAGTAGTAGTAGGTCTCTAGTTTGTGGCTGTAAAGTTTCATGAGGCTGTGATTATCTTAGAGGTAGTAGTAACAGTAGTAGTAGTAGTAGTAGTAGTAGTAGTAGTAGGTCTCTAGTTTGTGGCTGTAAAGTTTCATGAGGCTGTGATTATCTTAGAGGTAGTAGTAACAGTAGTAGTAGTAGTAGTAGTAGTAGGTCTCTAGTTTGTGGCTGTAAAGTTTCATGAGGCTGTGATTATCTTAGAGGTAGTAGTAGTAGTAGTAGTAGTAGTAGTAGTAGTAATAGTAGGTCTCTAGTTTGTGGCTGTAAAGTTTCATGAGGCTGTGATTATCTTAGAGGTAGTAGTAACAGTAGTAGTAGTAGTAGTAGTAGTAGTAGGTCTCTAGTTTGTGGCTGTAAAGTTTCATGAGGCTGTGATTATCTTAGAGGTAGTAGTAGTAGTAGTAGTAGTAGTAGTAGTAGTAATAGTAGGTCTCTAGTTTGTGGCTGTAAAGTTTCATGAGGCTGTGATTATCTTAGAGGTAGTAGTAACAGTAGTAGTAGTAGTAGTAGTAGTAGGTCTCTAGTTTGTGGCTGTAAAGTTTCATGAGGCTGTGATTATCTTAGAGGTAGTAGTAGTAGTAGTAGTAGTAGTAGTAGTAGGGTCTCTAGTTTGTGGCTGTAAAGTTTCATGAGGCTGTGATTATCTTAGAGGTAGTAGTAACAGTAGTAGTAGTAGTAGTAGTAGTAGTAGGTCTCTAGTTTGTGGCTGTAAAGTTTCATGAGGCTGTGATTATCTTAGAGGTAGTAGTAGTAGTAGTAGTAGTAGTAGTAGTAGGTCTCTAGTTTGTGGCTGTAAAGTTTCATGAGGCTGTGATTATCTTAGAGGTAGTAGTAGTAGTAGTAGTAGTAGTAGTAGTAGTAGTAGTAGTAGGTCTCTAGTTTGTGGCTGTAAAGTTTCATGAGGCTGTGATTATCTTAGAGGTAGTAGTAACAGTAGTAGTAGTAGTAGTAGTAGTAGGTCTCTAGTTTGTGGCTGTAAAGTTTCATGAGGCTGTGATTATCTTAGAGGTAGTAGTAGTAGTAGTAGTAGTAGTAGTAGTAGTAGTAGGTCTCTAGTTTGTGGCTGTAAAGTTTCATGAGGCTGTGGTCACCACAGGTCATTTTATACAGTGAGTTCAAGTTTCAAATAATGGTGTCAGTACAATAAAACGGCTACGACGGGGACTAAAATCATCACACATTAATACAACTGAACTCACTGGATCCTCCAGAATCTCAGCTTTACACTGAGACACAGTTTATGGGATTTCAGTATAGGCTAATATAACATGTACTGCATGCAAATTAATGCATGTTTTTTTTGCCCCAGACTGACTGGGACTATCATAAAGTGGGCATGTCTGTAAAGGGGAGACTGGTGGGGACCCAGAGACCCCATTTACATCCACACATCTGGAGGTCAGAGGTCAACGGACCCCTTTGGAAATGGCCTTAACAAACTTGAGCCTAACTTTGGAGCGTTATTCAGCCTCCTGACAAGCCAGCATGACGTGGTTGGTACCGATGGACTCCTTAAGCTTTCTAGGTTATATGATAAGATATACCAGATAAACAGCAGCTAAATCTGAACCTGCCCCTGACAGGCAGTCGGTCAGGGTTGCACAGGAGTCTCAGGTTTAATGAGCATATGATGCTTTGCTTTTCTGTGAATCAAAAGTAAAAACAGGGGTAGAAAACAGTATATAAAGCAGTTAAAGCAAGCTTTGACCAGCTTGTTACGATTTTAAACTGCTGCTTTCACTGTATGAACTGTAGTTTGGGTAAAGGATAGGAAAACTCCCTCCAGCATTGGGAAACATAAAAAAGTCCCTGTGCTGTTCCTCCATTTGTCCACCAGATGGAGCCGTTCTATCAGGAGTAGTCAAGGCTGTGTGTGGATGCTGTGCTGCGCGGAGATCAGCACTTCCAGCTATTTGAATCAAGAGATGTTGGCATAGTCACAGTTATGGATTTCTTCATTTCTTCATTCTCCATTTCAAGGAAAACTTACATGTTTTATTACCACACACATATAGTCTATACAAAGACGTCACACACACATCATGTCCATTTCCCATTGCTGACTCTTCAAGAAGAGCAATGCGAGCTAATTCATGAGGTTTTTAGGAGGAACTTCTGCCAGTGTCCCTGTCTCTACTCACTCAGCATGATCAATAATTCAGGCTGAGGGTATTCTAGGTTTCCTCTCGGTGAATGAAAATAAAGGTGACAGCTTTACCTTTTCTGTGGAAAAGTTGACGGGAGATGTTGGGATTTATTGCCGAGCGTTGCACTGACTGGACAGGTTTTCTGGATCCGATGAAAATAAACCTTTACAAAGATTTCACCTGATGTCCTCCTTTAGACGGTGCAGCTCTCAAGTAAAGGGGTGTGTGTGTGTGTGTGTGTGTGTGTGTGTGTGTGTGTGTGTGTGTGCACAGTGTCTCTGTTTAAAGTTCAGTATCACTGTATTTATCTCCCTGACCTCCCAGTGATTATTACAAACCACAGAACTTTGTCTTCCAGATCCCACTTTTTCTTATAGATACCAAATATGTATCAGGAAAATATGTATATAAAGTAACCAAGTACATTTACTCAATTACTGCAGGCCTAGTTAAGTAGTTTACATCTCAAGGTACTTGTATTTGTGTATTTTTTGTTGTATATTGTACATTAGGCCCTTTGTCTCTGTATCTACTTTCTTGTACTCAGTTCTATATCATATATATTATATATATGTAGTATATTTTGTGTTTCCTTGTAAATGGCTCTCAGGACGGAGGGCGAAGGAAGAATCTGACTGTACAGGGAGACACGATTTAACTGTGCACATGACAATAAATGCTTTAACTTTTATACCTCTACTCCACCACATCTCAGAGGGAAATAGTCTCCTTTTTATTGCACCACATTTATCTGACAACTATAGTTAATAGTTACTATTCAGAATAAAACATAGGACCAGTTTATAAGATATGATAATAATAATGAATAATAATAAAAAGTAACGACCCAATAAAACAATCATATAACACTGACAGGGGCCACTCTGCATGATGAGTACTTTTGATACTGTTTGTACATTTTGTTTCTATATTTACTATGTTAAATTTCAAATGCAGGATTTGAAAAAGAGTATTTTATAGCATGCTGCTTTAATCATAATATACCTCCAATAAAGATGTGGAACAAGCTGGTACAGAATATATCAAGTACAGCACTGCATGTGTGAAACACAATGATTTCTTTCTTAAACATAAAGGAACAAGGAGAGATGAAGAGGTTCAATTTATTTGATACTAATACTAATATTCATGTCTTTCTTCCCAGTTAATCCTGTGAGGGACACCTTGAGCTACCTGTAGAACAATGAGCTGCCTCACATTGATAATTAACTCAGATTGTCCCTCAGTGCCACATTTACCAGGCACAATTTCTATCAACACCATGACAGTAATGATTGATTAGATTCGGCTCCCGCGCATCAGGAGCCTATTGATGGGCCCCTCTTATCAGCGGTGAGCTTTATTAGAGGCGATGCCCGAAGGGGGAGGGGCCACTCTTTCTTTCCTGTCAGGGTATGGTGATAGATAAGTATAAGACCCCCTGCAGAATGCGATCACATTGGGAAAAACGAGTCATTGTGTTGCCTTGCCTCCGTCGAGTGAGCTCCAGAATGCAGCGACTGATCGTGCCCGTTCTGCTGGCATCTCTTTGGACCATCTGCACCGCAGCAGGAGGTGAGTCTCCTTTCATTCATATAAAATATGAAAATGGAAAATATGTCAGGAGCTTTCATTTGCATTTCACATACCAGGTCCTGTACAGAAATTGGCTAATTATGTGAATAATGAGATATTTATCCTCTCATGTTACCAGGAAAAAATGCTTTTTTTCTGGAGAATTTCAGCTTGTATTTCTATAATGTATTTCTTTTATTTCATATATGTATTCTCATAAAATCAGTGTAAGTGTACAGTAAAGATGAAGTGGATGATAAGCTTTCAATGAGACCAGCAGCAGCTTTTTACCATTTATTTCCAACCGTGTCAGTCACTTTAATCAGTTAGAAAGTTGATGTGTTTCACAATCCCGATAATCTAAAAGACAGAAATCCAAAAATAGATTCAGAAAAACGCTCCGCAGAGAAAAAAAACGGAGTCACCAAAGAGCCACAGCTCCCCGGATGGGAGAGAGGCTCCCCGCACTAAAACCGCCTGCGTAACGTTCCCGCTCCGCACACACCTGCCCGGTCCATCACACTGATGTGGCACCGGGCACCGGGCACCGGGCACCGGGCATCCTTCCGCTCCCACTGAGCCTGGCGGGCAGAGTACAGGACGCAGAGAACCTGAACCAGCCGAGCCGACGGCAAAACAGGCAGATAGGACCGAGCTGAGACTCCCTCAGTGCCTCTGTGGTCCGGACAGCTCTCTCTCTCTCTCTCTCTCTCTCTCTCTCTCTCTCTCTCTCTCTCTCTCTCTCTCTCTCTCTCTCTCTCTCTGTGCACCTGCTCAGATCCTGAGATCCACACTGAGCCAATGACAGATGTTTGCGTCCTGGTTGCCGCAGAGAGCCGCGTCGTCGAGCAGCGCGCCGCCATTGTCTCCACATCAAGTTCACAGCGGGGATCCTCTGGCGTTAATTTCTGGCACCAAGACTCCAACAGAATAAATTCGCGCTAACTAATGAGCGGCCGAAGTGATGAAGCCTTTTTGTAGCTGCGATCAATTATTAGTGGATAACAAATGCGCACATTTGGAAGAAAATGTCACGATCGCTCTCCTGATGCGCTTTTCCTTATCAAATCCAAATACATAATTCTGTCTGTGCTTTTAATAATTCTGGATGCTGTGAAGTCCAATTTAACCGACAGATACAATCCAGAGCAGAGAGCAAAATCGGACTGCAATTTTTTTTGTCGTTCCTACATCGGAGGGGCGATGTTTCAACGCCTTTAATGTCAAAAGCTCAGAAAATTATTGATCCTTCAAACAATATCATAACTGTCTATTTTTCCCTGTAATATAAATACTTTGTACACACATGTAGACATTGAAACTATGACTAAACTATATCACTATGAGTGAGGCTCATTATTTGAGGCGCCCATCCGCGCGCTCTGGAGGACCTCCGCTATATTTCATTTCCAAGCAGCCGCAGCTAGATGGACGGAGAAAAGAAAGAAAGAAAGAGAGAAAGAAAGAAAGAAAAAATAAAGAGAGAACGAGAGAAAGAAAGAAAGAAGGAAAGAAAGAGAGAGAGAAAGAAAGAGAGAAAGAAGACCAGTCTCCGTTTGGTTGGGGTCTTAAGTCTCTCCCTGTCCCGCCGGATGGGGGTCGGAGGGAGGCAGCGTCCGGTCTCCGTGCCGGTGTGAACCGTGTTCTATGTGACTCAGACAACACAATGCCGTGGAAAGATCCGTGTCCGTGTCCGTGTCCGTGTCGTGCTCTCACGTTCCCCTCACGTCTCCCTGTAGTTTCTCCCTGCCAGCTTCCTCAGTCTGATCTCTGAGCTCCATTCAGACTCATTCATGCTGTTCATCCGCTCTGCGCCTCACGAGACATCACAGGCGAGCGCCGATTGGTCAGGAATTGTGCGGACATAGATCTGATTGGCTGAGATAAAAACAAGTATGAGCCATAAAAATAGATGTTTCTATTTACAGACAGCGATGGATGAAGTACTCGCATTCATTTAGTAAAACTCTTATACCGGTAAAATCCTGCTCTGAAAATATTGTTTAAAGTATCAACAATAACAATCCTCAATATCCTCATATCCTCATATCCTCATATTGTTTGGTCTGTTTCTGTCAGTGCTGCTGTAGCTGGTGGACGTGGAACTAAATTTAAACACCGTCAAGTAGTTTAATGTATAGATATATCATGAGCTCATCATATGTTTGTATGAAAACTCTGAGTAAACGCAGAGGAGTAGAAAGAAAAAAAAGGATCCCTCTGAAATGTTGTTCAACAGAAGTTTAAAGTAGCACAAAAACCCCTAAAAACCTTTCAGCATATTGAAATTCAACTGAGAGAAAAGTAAACATGGCTGTTTTCAATATCTAACCTGTGACGGGAGACTTTGACCAATCACAGGTCAGTTCAGAGAGAGAGCGTTCCTATTGGCTGCTCATTGAACGGAGGCAGCTGTCAATCACTCACAAACTCTGATCAAACGGTCAAACTAGGCAGCGCTGATCAGATATGAATCAATACTCTGTTACTGTAAGGCATATTTCTGTCCTCAGATGTTGTCAGAAACATCTGGTAGTTACCGTTTAGCTGTAAAATGAGGCCGTTTGCTCCGGCTGTCGGCCTACTTGAGTAAATGTACTTTCCACCTCCACTTTCCAACATAATTTGACTGGAAATCAGCTTTTGCAGCGGCTGTCATGTTGAATAAAAACACATCCTGACTGATGACTGACAAGCTTAATTACCAGTCATCAGATGCAACTGGAGCGTCTTATTTTGTAGGACTCGCTCACAGCTGTGGTCCTGAATGCTCTGTGATGAGAAAGCAGAGGCCTCAACGCACATTTCAGAGGACAGAAAGTGACACATTTTCACGGCTAATGCTCAGCAGGCGAACGTGAGTCAAGGTTTGAAATGAATCATAATCTTTTAATACCCTCAGTCAGCACAGAGGAGGTAATCACACAGTAATTAGACATTTCTGAGAGGCTTTTTTTTTCCTCCTCAGTGTTCGCGCTTCACTCGCATGTCCTGCAACAAGAATAAGAGTAAATGAAAGAAATGAGCATCTCTTTATTTACTGCCACCAGCACAGCGAATGATGGTACCAGTGAATACAATCTGAACGCCCCCCCACCCAAATGTTTGCCCCCCGGCTGCATTTATTTTCAATACCCATTATCATGCCAGAGCAGGAGGAAACGGCTTACCAACATGGCAAAGAAAGCAAACACTGACTTCCTTCACAAACACATGGAGCAGGCCTCGCACCAGTCGAATGGCAGAGCGGAGACCCTCCCTGGATTTTTTCAATGGCATGTGTGTTTTTCATAAATATTTGATTTGTGAGATAGCTGCAGATATTTGTCTCCGAGTGCGGGGTGGAAACATGCAAACCAATTGTGAAATATTAATAAACCCTCAGACAAACATGTGAGAATAGGACCTCGCTGATGCAAAAGATTGGCTCTGTGTTGATTCTGATAGCACGGAAAGATAAAGCACAAATGCCAAGGAAGACAATTCCTGTGTATTAGGGCTTTTTGTATGGCCGGGAATAACAGCCAGGAGCCAGTCCCATATGTAGGAGAACAATTCACTGTTTGCGGTGAGGAAAAAAAAAAACAATAAAAGGACACGTTTGTTAATACACATAAAATCTAGCTGAACACTTGTGAGCGTTGCGAAGAAACGTCCAGTTCTGCCGTCACCGTGGGCCAGCTGGTGTCACCCAGAGGTTAATCAGAGGACTGATACTGTGTCTGTGATCTTTACATGACCTGCCATTGACATCCAGTCTTAAGCTAGCGTTGTGGGAGCTTTTTTGCATTGACATTTATTTTTAACTTTGTGTGTTTTCAGATTGGTGCTATCAGTCCCAGTTCGCCTGTGATCATCAGTGCTATGGTAAGTAATACAAAAAGTGTAACGTTGTTTGATTGTAGTAATAATTTTATTTATGTGGTATTTTTCAAAAGAAAGTTACACAGTGCTTCACACAGGAAGTGTTCCCTCCTCAATCTACTGACTAACGGAGAATCTGAGCCTGAAATAATAACTTCTGATTTACTGGAGTCGAACTGAAGAAGCTCTGTGATCACCGGTTTTTCTACCTAATATTACTGGACGTGAAGGAGAAGAAGATCTGTGAGCCATCTGGATGAAAATGAAACCTGATATGATGCTTTTGAAATATTTGCACTAATGGTAATCATAGACTGTATATACGAAGTGGACGTAGTGGCCGTGGTGTCACCTGTCGGTTTGCAGACTGCAGTTTGCATTTTTGCCGTCACCGTCTTAGTTTTTGGCAACCAGAAGTGACACAAGAGGGTGGAGCTAAGTGCAAGCGAATGCTGAATGAGGCATTTTTAGACAGCCAAAAAGGTTCGAATTAACGTTCATGAACTGACAACTAAATCAGGTGAGAAGTAGGATCATTTTTTCATAGACTTCTATACAATCAAACTTCTTTTTGCAACCAGAGGAGTCGCCCCCTGCTGGTGACGTAGATGGAGACGACAAGGACTGCCTGTAGTAGTCCACGCCTGTCATAGAGACAGGAATAAAAACCAGTATGAAACTGTAGCTGTTAAGCCTACTCAATGCTTAAACATCCAGGTGAAATCAAGTGATCATCTGTATCAAAAACACCAGTAATATCCAGAAAGAATCCAACACGTTTGGTCGCTGTCAGCTGCTACAGGGAGATCGTTACAAACCCAGAGAAGTAAAACCGGACTCCTTTTCGTGTTTTAGCGCCAGACAACTGGAAGCACGCCAACAGCGACTGTGATGGACGAAACCAGTCGCCCATCAACATCGTCACCAGAAAGACTTTGAAAGACGAGCGACTGACTCCTTTCCAGTTCGACAACTACCAGCAGATCTTCAGAGGCACGATCAAGAACAACGGCCACTCGGGTGAGCATATCTTACATGAGAGATCAGATAGCCGTCAGTGCTGTGAAGCTGCTGTGTGACGTCTTTATGCTCGGCGTGTGTCCGCTCCAGTTCAGGTTGGAGTTCCTCACCTGAGCACCATCTCAGGTGGAGGCCTGCCGACCAGCTACAAGGCTGTGCAGTTCCACCTGCACTGGGGCAACAATGGAGAGCCCGGCTCCGAACACACCATCGATGGGGAGCAGTATCCCATGGAGGTACCTTGACCTCACCATACAAAACACATACATCTTGAGTCAAGTCAGTAAAGGTCTTATTGATAACATTTGAAAAAATAATACATCCACAGAGCTTTTAAAAAGACAAGTGGGAATTAATCATTGTAAAATATTTGAGGGTTCACGATGAACGTTTTGTTTATTTCACCTCTAAGGCTGGTGAGCCAGTGATTGAACAAAGCTGGTATCACACGGTATCTCTGGCTCGTTAGTTCGTAGGGGTGTACAAAAATATCAGAAACAACGAGTATCATGAAATTTCGTTTTGTGATACTATATCGATTCTCAAACACAGTGTATCATGTTTAATTAATAGTTTAACACTTTATTCAGTTTGAAAGACAAGAGCCCTCAGTGTACCGGACGTGCCCTCAGAGAAGTGCTGTGGTGCCGGATGTTACAGGAACGGCGGGAAACGGCATTTAAAAAGGGCTGAGGGCAGTTTTCCTAAAAATTACATCATAAAAATCTTAATATATTGCCTTGTTTACAGTATCGCGATACATTGCGACATACTGAATCACAGCCCCTTTATCACGATATGTATGGTATCGCCAGAATCTTGCTAATATACAGCCCTAATGGCTGAGAGTGCCTGGCAACAACTTGTTGTGATGTAAATGCTATGGAAAGGATGGAGAATGCTTCTATTGGCTGAATGTTATCAGTGTTATCGACAGCATTTTAACTGAAGCTGCAAACAACAACAACAACAATAAAACAGACCAACAAGTTTAACTATGATCATAAAAATGCTGATTTTGTCAA